>ML685862.1:7100487-7120255 GCA_007922175.1 Pelusios castaneus
TTTGTCACAGTAGGCAATAATGGGGTGTATGGGGTTTGTCACAGTAGTCAGTTGGGGAGGGGGTTTCTCTTATTAAGCAGTGTGAAAATGGAGAGGTGTCACAGCGAGTCACAATTGGTGGCTAGCGATTCTACAAAAAAAAGGCAATATGTGACAGCGGTATAGGTGTAGAGGTACAGTAAAGGCAGCGGTAACCAATGGGGTTTTACGAAAATGAATGAGATACAAATGACAGTAAAATTGCACAATAAGGGTGATTAGTGAATTTACACAAGTGTAATAGTACAGATGAGAATTGATGACTTGGTTTGTAGGACTGCAGTGGCAGGCAGTCTGTAAGAGTGTACCTAGAGGCTGGGTTAAGGAACAAGGGTGGGGTGGGGTGAGTAATCAGTGGCAGAGGAAGAGGGAAGAGTACAGTGGCAGGCAGTCTGTAAGAGTGTACCTAGAGGCTGGGTTAAGGAACAGAGGTGGGGGTGGGGTGAGTAATCAGTGGCAGAGGAAGAGGGAAATGTACAGCTGCAAGGGATGCAGCAAGAGGCACTGAAGCCCTGCAGGGCGAGGCTCAGAGCAGTCTTCAGGAGCCTGCAGGCTAAACGCAGAGGAATCAAAGAAGAAAGGCAGCAAGGGGCTTTGGAAGTTCAGGGAGAGGTGGAAACAGCAGCAGAGGACTTGGGGTGTTCGGGGAGAGATGAAGACACAGAGGCACTTATTTAACAACTTAACAGCAACTATACAACTTATGCTAATAATGAACAACAGAAAGAAGAAAAAACAAAAAGAGAGGAGCAATACAGTAAAACAGTTATCTTTAATCTAGCTTGACTATGGCCACACAATATAACCGGTAATGGCAAACAAGTATCCCACTTAACTACCACTAAACACAGACACAAAATTCAATTCTAACAGGACTACAACTTATACAAGCTAATAAAATACAACTTAACAAAACTAAGCCTAAACAAACTAATGAAACTAAACCTAATGGCACGCTTTATACTATACCGGTCCTATTGACCAGGTGGAGCAGTCCCAGAGGCAGAGTGGTGTGAGCCCAGGGTACAGCTCCTGGGGGAGTCAGGGGATGGTGGCTGCAGCAGTGGAAACAGCTGAAAGCAAGGAGCCCCGGGACAGAGCACACAGAGGCAGAGCTTAGCAGCGGCACAGGCTTTTCTTTAGCAGCAAGGGAGCCACGTAGTTAGAAACAGTTTCAGACACAGACCAAGGAATTAACTTGAGTCTGTCTGCTGGGGAAGCAAGGCCACCAGCTAGGACAGGGAGAGTTTGCAAGAGGGGAGCCTTACCAATTCCCAGGACAGCAGCAGGAATAGAGGCAGGAACAGCAGTAGCATCAGAGGATGCAGAGGAGGCTCAGTTGGTTTTTCAATTGT
Source organism: Pelusios castaneus (assembly GCA_007922175.1). Classification (NCBI taxonomy): domain Eukaryota; kingdom Metazoa; phylum Chordata; order Testudines; family Pelomedusidae; genus Pelusios; species Pelusios castaneus. Next base: position 7,101,882 of record ML685862.1, read on the forward strand.
CAGGAGATCTCACAGGAAAATTCGGTGTTCGTGGGAGGGGAGTTTAAAAACGGGGAGTACGCTCAAAAATTAAACGAAAGCGGAGAAAGGGCCCCCCAAAGATCCCTAGCTGATCAGACCAGATGGAAAAGCAGGAACCTTTCTGATGTCTGACTCAAAAATGTCTGGATTTAAACGCAAACTCAGGCAGCTTCCCGCCAGTTACTCTGATTGGCTCCCTCTGCTACAGGGGAGGAGAGAGGGCAGGGAAAACTGCAGGTAAGCACCGGACATGTCTGGGCAAAGTTCTGAACCACAGGTATGACTCATGCCCGTAAGCTTAACAGGCCATTTAAGTCTTGCACTCCTGGGCATTCTCCACCCTACACCGAGCCAGGGTCTAAGCCAAGGAGCTAAAGGCCGCCTCCCTGGGCTGGACAATGGCCCTTAGCAGCCCGAGAGGGGTGGCCACACAAAACAACAAAACAAAGGGAAAATAAATGCAGCAGGGGGACAGCTGCAACAGACACTGTGCACTCTGCATCGCTTCCGGAAGAAGTGGCAGCAGTCTCTCAGTGATGGTGGGGGGCTTCATTGCCTCATACCTAGGAGCACCTAAGTTTTTGGGTTGGTCCCCAGGGGTGAGGGAAATCTGTCACGGCCTGGCCTAAATTCCTGAGTTTGAGTTTGTAGTTATCACCCGATATCTGATTCTATTATTCCTGAAAGTTTTTAATAATAACTTGAGTGATTTTTTTCATGAGAACCCAAGGCTCAAGGAAATATTAATGCTGAGTTCTTGCCTAAGGAAGATATGCAACATCGCCTTGACACGGAGTAAAAATGGAATCCTGGATCTGTAGAGCAAACAGTGCACGATACATTCATTTATCACATGTCTACACAATTTGCCACATCTCTCACCTACACATGTATGTGTTTGTGCATGTTCACATATGTGAGTGTGAGAGACACCTGTATTCACAGAATAGTTAATTTACTCCATGGAAAAGTAACTATGCAAAGAAAATGTTAATGGCGCACCATTAAACATTCAGAAGGCTGGAAATGCCAATCAAAGCAATGTGCATTCTTGTACACATGCACTATAATGCAAAATGTCGCTTGGCTTGCAAAGTATCAGAAGAGTCCAGTCAGGCATCTGATTTTCACCCCACAATAAGCAGTGGGATCCTAAGCTACTCAGAGAAAAGAGAGACTCCAGAATTATTAGCAATAAACCAAAGAAATTATTGAAGAGACTAATCATACAAGATAAGTGTAATGACCTTAGTGTGCTATACTCCCAGTACCCAATAAATCTCTGATATTCACAAGTATTGATTGCTGAAGTGACTCACTATAGACCTGGGATCCTCAAGCTTCCAAATCAGATGTCATTTGCACTTCATTTAAAAAAAAAACCCAACAACCCTGAAAACTGTATTTGAGATTAATGGCAGAAATCTAATTCCATCTGGATTGAAAATGTGACCAACAGTGGGATATAGCACATGAAGCAGCAGATTAAGGTCATATTTCCCTGTCATTAGATTCCCACAGATTCAACCTAGAACTCTCTAAAATGAAAACTCGTTTTAATATTTTTTTACCCTTTTTGAAAAGCAAAAATAGGAAATGTTAGTACAATTGAATATTAATCTATATATGAAAAATGAAATAATTCAGAATGTAGTTGTCTTCTAACAACCAAGATAATTTACAATATAATGATAGAGAAAGCTAGGAAAATACTGGTTGAACCAAAAGAGAGAAAATAATGTCTTGCACTCCGCCAAGAGTCAAATTCAGAGATAACATAAACACTGGTGTAAACAGTGAAAAAGTTCATGAAGGCCCTGCTTTGAAAAGATTTCATTTTGTTTGCAGTGGTGAGGCTCAGAGATTTCACAGTTATGGCACGGATCTCACAAAAAAGGGAGGGTGGAGGTTAAGAGACATGACAAGTCATGAGAATTTATGTGGCAATTTCCAGCATAGCCATCCAGTTATTGAGATGGACCACTTCATTTCTAAAGGAGTAATGCACTTTTACTCATTGAGAGGTATGCCTCAAACGCTTGGCCTTTTAATAATTCTTTTATCCTTTGGGAAGTCTTGTTTGCAGGTGTTTGTGTTCTATTTTTTTTTCTTTAATGCTACTGATCAAATAATAACAGGAAACCGTATGATGAATGCAGTAAGTATACAGAAACATCACTACACATAGACCAGATCCCAAGGCAGGGGCACTGATATAGAGGAAAAAGATTCAGAGCACAGGCCCCCAACTCCCATGTGCAGGGCCTAGTGCCTGTGTGCACTAGAATGCAGTGGGTCTGGGCAGCTTCCCCCCGACCCCAACACAAAACCTGGCATGGAGCCAGTAAGGGGCTGGGAATCCCCGCATGCTGAGCCCAGCAGGGTTGTCCAGCATATGGAGCTAGCAGCCTAACCTGACTCTCTTCGAGCCTGGAGCATGCAGCTCTGCCCCCATCCCCCATCACAGAGCTCAGCTGTGGCATCGGGCAGCTCCCAGCCAGAGCTCACTCCTCGCCCAGCTCCCTTCTCTCCTCTACCTTCCAGCACCTCACCCAGTTCCAGATTCCTTCTTCCCCTCCCACAGTGCCTCGCCTGGCTCCTGATTCCCCACCCTACCTCTTTTTCCTCTGCCCCTCACCCAACTGGGGAATATTTACCCTCTCTGGAGCTCAAAGGGTATGTCTACACTGGAGCCTTTGGTCGACTGAAGGAGGGTTAAGTCGACCTAAAGAACCTTGCGTCCACACTAGGCTTTTATTAAGTCGACTTAATAACTCCACTGTCGACTTAAGACAGTCGACCTAGTTGACAAAATGGGATTTTCTCCCACGAAAGCTGATGCGATAAATAAATTTGTTAGTCTTTAAAAGTCCCACAGGAATCCTTGGGTTTTTTGGCTGACCTAGACTAACATGGCTAACTCTTTGGAACTTATATTTAGATACAAGCTCACTTCTAGTCAACAGTGTTACTTTTTATTCCCTTTGGAAAGTGACTTCATTAAAGTTTGCAAGATTTAATATTTCTGGTATTCTAGCTTTGGTTTTAGTTTGGGGAAAAATATTGGAAATGAAGGTAACAAATCTTTGTACAAGAAACACTCAGTTGTATTCTTATTGTTGGCTAGGATCATTTTTCATTAAAAAATATAGCTTTTGAAGCTGACAGACTCAATTATACTAATAGAAAGAGAATACACTCCTTGTCCCCCCAGTAACTCTTTGTATACTGTTAGTAGAAGATCCCATTTTACCCAAGAGAAAACCTAAGGTTACATTCATTCCTCCTCCAGCATTAGGTCACTCAGATTATATGGCTGAGTATGTAATTCTTTTCCTGAAAAACGTATTTCATTTCTACTAGGTGCCAATCTCTTGCATCCTGAGTAGTAAGGCTTTTCCAATAATTTCTGTCCTGTTAGTCAATGACAAATGAAAATATCAAGAGAGTGGGTATTTATGAAAAGATTCCCTGAAAGTGCTATGGCTCAACACTATCAGAATAAGTGCCTTGAAGAGATTACTGCTGTTATTTCTGGTACTTCCATTGCTTTTGGTTATCTCTGTTCCATATGATATAGGACAATGGATGGCTTTGGAGTGAATACAGACCAGTAATTCACTCAAGCAACTCTGCTGACATCATAAAATGCACATAATGCAACTTGAGTGATTTATGAATGGAAGCAGAGCTTTGAGAATGTGCTCAGATGGGTACTTTCACTGGGCCCTCCCTGTTATTTATAAAATGTACCTTCCATGCCTAAGCTTTTAACCATCTGGGTTTTGGAAAGATGGAACTATTTGCCACTTACTTTAAAAAAACAAAACAACAACCTGAGTGTCTCTGTCTGTCTGTCTCTCTCTCATGCCAGTGAAACCTGACAGTGCCAGGCCCCTTTTATTAATACCATAAATTTCACACCAAGTGACCTCACTAAAAAGGCTGTACCAGATTTCCTGTTCTTTAACTTAGAGATATGAACATTTCAAATTTACGTACACTCGACATCCAAATTCTAGTCCAAGTTCTGGGTCCAGAAGTGTTTTTTTTTTTTACTCTGAACCAGTAAAAACCACCTCAATTCTACATGATACATGATAGCATATAGTGTGCATTCAGCTTTATTGGTAGCTATTTGGGATGTGGTCATGGGTTTTGCCGCTGATGAACAGCATGTGATTTCTCCAGATTACAAAGAATCTATGCATCTTGCACATTAGAAAGCCAATTTGCTGAAGGAGGATTTTCCTTACTCTCACTGTACTACAGATTGTTTAGGACAAGCACATGCTGTGTCCCACCAATCTTTAATTGAGTGGATATAGCAATCTTTATCATAAGCCCCTCGATGCAACCTAAAACCATCCTGATAACTTCGGAGAGAATGCAAGAGTCCACCGAGCCCAAATGAAAGAGGCAAGATCCCATGACCTAATCCCGCCACATTAGAAACTAAGGTGGAATTCCACAGCTGAGAAATTTTTTTTATGAGGCGATGATTATGTGGCCTAGGATCCATATAGATGTACTGATGAGATGGAATGTGTCAGAGGTAAATTTTCAAATGCACCTGAGTGATATAGGATGCAAAGTCTAATGGAAAGTCAGTCAGTAAGACGTGTATGTTTTGAAAATTTCACTTCTGTTCTCGCCTTCTGGCTTTTAGCTGCAGTGTTTAAACTTACATGCCAAATTGTCAAAAACAGTAATTATGCTTGCATTTTATGATGTGCAATTTCAGATAGGATAGCAGAAGGTTTCACCCTCTGTTTTGTCTGTGAGAGAGCATGATCAAGACTTTAATATCATTGAAGTCTTTAATATGAGCAAGCAGGCTGACTCATTTAGCAATTAGCAATAAACTTTCCAACACCCCAGTAATTTAATTACCTTTAACCAGCCACTTCTATATGTGGGGCTTCCTTCCTCATCGGATTCTTTTTAAAATTTAACACTCTTATTTCAGTTATGTCATAATCACGTACTTTACAAACTGATTTATGAATCATTTTGTTAAATTCACTGTGAAGAGCTGAGATGAATTTCATCTTCTCCATCTAGTGGGAAGGGTAGGCCTCTGAATGAATTAGAAAAACATGATCTTTCCCTTTCCAAAAGCACTCTGGTTGTCCTAATAAGCCAAATGTTCCCTATTTGATTAGTTAGCCTCCTTAAAATAACTATTTCATTTTAGTACCTTCAGACTTATTATTTATCTGGAAGATTGGAGAACATACAGTGCTTTTTTATTACTATATAAATCATTATTCACTCACTAGTCGGACAGCAGTAGAGATTAACCAGAATTCTGAAGCAACCTTATGTTGAGAGGAGTTCTACAAGAGATACATTCTCAAGGCCCAATCAACAGCAGCCTAATTAACCAAGTTAGACACTGCGATTATCTGTGTGAGGTTAGTTGTGAGGAAGGAGTCCTTCTATACCATTTGAGAAGCAGCAGAAATGAAGCTATAACTCAGCTGTTACTGTATCCAGAGAGATCCAATGCCCTCTGCTGCCACTACATTTCACCTCCCACCCCACCCCCGACACTACGAATGAGTGAATCTTGTGTGACTTCATGGATCAACCAGCTCAAATCTCCCCTTATCTACCTTGGCAGTGGCAGGAGTGCTGGAATGCCCTACAGTGTAAAGCTCTGCTGCATGAGGAAATTGTGGATCCTTGTACAGAGTTCACCACCACTTTCCATTGCAGAACTGCACCAGTTCCTCTATTTGAAGGTGAAGGCCAAGTGATCCCAAGTGGCTTAGTAAAGAATTTAATGTGTTCACCTTAAAATAAAAAATCCCCCAAACTAGGACTCCAGTGTTGCAATATCAGTACTTAAGAGAAGCCGGGTATGTGTTCATCCTGTACTCTTATTCTCTTATGCCAACTGCTTTCCCTCCTTCTCCCCCCAACTGGCCATAGATTTTGACAACTTTGACCAAGAACAACTTTGTCATAGATACTGTGAGTTACAGAAGTCTGAGTTGTCCACAGGATTCTTGGTGTTGGGTGGAAGGAGAAAGAATCACGTATGAAGCCACGCTGTGGCTAGTGGAAGGCTTTGAAGATGAGAACTAAGACCTCATGTTGTTTCAGAAACTCAGGAGCAAAGGCAGTCAACTTATCACTTGTTCTTGGTGGAAGATGACCTGCTGCATTTTGGACCAGCAACAGGTTCTTCATAGTTTCTGTGTGTCCATAAAGTAAAAAAGGAATAGAATTATGGATCACTTCAGCTAAGTCTCTGTCTGAGAGTAGGTGGGCACAGTATTCCTGCCACTTTTAAATGAAAAAACCTGATGTTTCTGACTACTGCTGCAACTTGTATATCCAGGTGTAGAGCTAAGTATGTCTCCCAGACTAAACATCAGTCCCTGATCATTAATGAACAGATGCTCTCAACTTTAAGCAATGGCCATAGAATCTTCTAGTTAGTCAGAATGCTACCTGTTCTCAGCAGTGTCACCTGTTTTACCTACCTTCTTTATTCCACTCTATTTCTCCTATTCCCCATATACTCTCATTCCTCTGTCTCTCTTCACCTCAGTCTCGCTGCATGTGTCTGACTTTCTGACAAATATGCTTTAGTCAAATACACAAGCACAACATAGGGTTACTCAGGTGAAATCCTATGACCCAAGAAGTATGACTAGACAATCGAACAGTCTTTTCTGGCCTCAAAATCTATCAACCTGAATTCTATCCATTACCAAACAGCATTAAGTATACTTTTCTCAACCTCTTTTCCATGCTTCCATATACAGATCTATCAGACAGATATGGTTTTAAGTGGATGAGGCAAACACACTAAATGTTGACATTAGCATTATATAGAAAATCATTTTTGAAGGACAGGAGAAAGAATGTGCAGGTGTGCAAAAATAGAGGGTTAACATTAAATAAAGAACCTTAAAATTGGGTGTAGATGATGCATTTCATGCTTCTATTCTGTAAATACGTCTATATAGCTAACAAGAGGAATCCCTGAGTATGTCTGTATTGTGAAGACACACTAGGCTGGTAGACTTGTTACCCAATAAAAATTAAATTTTTAACAAAATCTATTAAGAGATATTTAGAACGTTTAAGTCCTTGATTAGATGCATGTATGTGGTAAATGTAAATATTCTCTACTAAGTAGAAATGGGGCATCCTGTCTTGGAAGATACCTCAGAGCTATAAACAGAACTTAAATGTGAGGACATAATAGCTCACAGTTTGCCTCTGTAATGGCTTCTGAAAAGGAAGATGTGCCTGCAAGATAAAGTGAGGGAGAGGAGTGCAACATTTATTTCCAAATGGACAATTTAGTGGTTTTCAAAGCAGACACACGTTCTTAGTTTAGTAAATTTCATCCTCATTTGATTGTATTACTTCCCCCCCAACCCATCCCCCAACAGTCAAATTACAAATTTCTGAACAGTTTTATAATGGAAACATTGATACTGTCTTAACCATAGCAGTACTTATGGCATAGCAATAATATCAGTGCTGATGACAAATGTCATTAGTTTAATGACCATAGTTATCTATTGTCATAGTTAAGGAGGTTACTTAATGGAGTTGAATCTACTTTCCTTAATGGCTAAAATTAAGAAAATATGTCACAGCTACATTAAGCATATTACCTGTAATTTGTACAAAGAAGTCTATAACTTGAATAATTACTCCTGCTTGATATACCATTAACCAGAAACTGACCAGAACTTCGTAAAGTATATCTGTTTAGCATCCCTATTTTTCCCTTCACAGCAGCCCTTATTACTAGATCTGATTGCTTTGGGTATAGCCACTGGATAAGTACATGATTGTTTCTTTAACAGAGTTGATAAAGTGAACTTACACATTGACAATATATTTGAATACTTAGGGTGGGATCTACCTACGTCTCAGGTTGGACTCCATAAACTCCTGATGAACCATGTAGGCATCTGTCTCCACCTAATTTCCAGAATGATCCACATAACTAGGGTATTCAGTTGCCTAAATTGTGTGTGGAGCCCACTTTGGTAGGTGGCTTCTGTGAATGCAAATGGCAGGAGATGAAGAAGGATGAGCCACCTTCTAACTTTAGTCTAATGGTTAGAGTCTTTGCCTGGATTGTGGGAGGCTCAGACTCAATTTCCCCTGACTGCCAGAGGTGCAGAAAGGATTAGAACAGATCTCTTTTAATCTCTCAGTAGAGTGCTGTAACAACTGAGCAATGGGATTTTCTGATGGTAGTGCTCCCTCTGTCTTCTGTTCAAGTTGCTCACTCTGGATAATAGTGAAAGACTAGTTGGAGCAGATGGGGGCCCTGACCACTAGACAATAGAGTCATTCCCATTCTCTCTGGTTAAGTGATTATTTAAGTATTTATACACAGTAAAACAGTGCTCTTAATAATGCTGGCTGCCACCTCCCAGTATTATCAATGAGATGGAAGTCATCTGCTAAAGAGCCTGGTCTTCCAGGGCTTTCACTCTTCTGGCCTGACCCACACAACCTTCTCTTCAGCATTTCCTGTTGGTTAGACAGAATCCCACTCACTGTCCTGGCTTTTATAGATCCCAGTTTTAGGTGGCTAACTGTCCCCATGCAGTATAGAACCTGGGAATCTAAGTCAGGGCTGTGACTTCCATTAAGCAAAACAGAGTCTAAACATTAGGCATTGTAACACCGAATCTATTCCTTTTTGGGGGCATAGCCCTAAGTCTGTTTAAAAGCAGTCTCTTTTCCTTTGCACTTCACTCCCTCACCGTAAACTCTTTAGTGATAGTGTATTAAGGGCACAATAGAAAAATATAAATAAATAAATAGAAGATAAACTGTAGAGTTTGGGGATTCTATTTCATGAAACATTTTTATGCTATGAGTTTATGTTGCTAAGCCTATTTTTCTATATCTTGCCCAACACAATTCATACCACTTAAGCAAGAAAGTAAAAAAAATTAAAAAGGTGATGGAAAAACTCAGGAACGATTCATGTGTGCAGCTACATATCTGATAGCTCTCAACCAGTACACAATAGATATTTATTGTAATACTTCAGTCCATTTTATCACCAGACACTGAGGTCACAAAGATTATTTGTCATTGTACAAAAAAAGGACAAATATTATGTCTGTTTCTAAAGATTTTCATAAGTACTAATTTTCTTTAAACTTCATCTTTTAGGCTGACATGTCTTTGAAAAGACAAGTCAGATACATTTGTTTTATTATCAATCAGATTTTTCACTGTGTTTTCAATTTTTCCCAGGTGGCGGAATAAGAGTAAGTAAACAGTCAAGCAACTACATGATGCTTTGCCTCTTAGGAAAGAGAAAATATTAAGTATGCACCATTTCTGTAATGTCTTCCTTAACAGAGGGTATGAACTTTCATATGAAGAAAGATTCTGAATGACCCCAATTTCTATACTCAATGCAGTCAGGTAGTCAATAACTTTTAGGGCCAACTGCTTTTATTCAGGCTGCTACTTCTACTGACTTTATTGGGACATTTGCCTGCATAAAGATTGTGGAATCAGGCTCTTAGTAATTTATCCTTTTATGTAGATTTATTAAATCTAATCAGAGTCTTTCATCCATGAATTGGGGCATTAAAAATATATTAATACAAAAGCCTTCTTGATAACTGCATTGATGGACAACATATAGTTTATATTTAATCACCTATTATTTGTAACATGTCATAACCATCCATCATAGGAGCAAGAAAATTGTCTGGCTTTACTCCTACACTACATTTGGTAATGGAAGTATAATGGGGAAAAAGTTCAAGGGGAAAACTCATTGCATAATTAATGTTGTGTGTTGATGATTTAACCGGGAATGTCTACTACTGTGTCAAAGGGCTTTATTGAACCAAGCATCAGTAAATATTAATGGTTTTCTAATAAACTTTTTATGGATCACTCAGTAAGTTAAAGGACACATGTCTCATAGGACCAGTGCTGCCAGACATCGCAATATTAAAATTACGAGTCAAACTCTAAAAACTCATGAGACTGACTTAAAAATCCTAACATTTTAATTTATTATTTAAAGTCATTATTTGTTTATTATGATTTTTAAGTGTTAGGGGGAATCCCTTGACCCCCCTATTTGTGTGTGATCATTTCTGGTTTAATATTCAAACACAAAAATGCAGATTACCCCACAGAGAGGGCCTCTAATTACCATAGTCTCACTTCTTCTAGGAAGAGCTACTGTTTTACTGCTACTCATACATTCCCCCTTTAACTCTTCTGTTTCTTTCACCATCCACCAAAACTCTCTCTTCACAGCCTCCTGCCCTCAGTCTTCCTCTCCTATCTCAGTCCCCTTCTTTTTCTTCATATGTCTTGTCTACACTATGAAAATTTCTTTTGGATGACAGTGGCTCCCACTGACACCCTCGTTCAGTGGTGTAGGGCTAAAGCAGGAGATTTTGTGACAGACGCATGGTGCCGCTCACATTCCCCCCTCCCTCCATGAGTGACCTGACTGTGAACTCAGGCTGGGCTTCATGCCCAAAGCACTGACTGGAACCAGTCTCCTGTATGAATCGGCTGGGACCTGGTACAAGGTGTTTTGCTATTTTTTTGCTGTTTTGCAAGGCTTGGCTGTGATGTACTTCTTTTATCTGTTCCTTCAAGCTACCTCGGTCTTGGGCCTGAGTGTGTGAAGGGAAAGTGGGCTTGATCACCCTGCCTTCTCCTGAGATGCTATACGTTAGCATAGCCCGTGGGAATCTGTGAACTTCACCGCAGGACCAAAGCAGCAACTTTTGCTGTGAAAACAAGGTCCCCTGGAACCTTCCTCATTGTCATCCACAGTCATCCACGGGCTCTCCAACTGCTGAAGGGACATAAGTTTCTCTCCATAGTGTTCTTTGCTTGCTTAAGAATTTATTTACTCATGCTGGCATTCAATAAATACTGTAAATATTCTCTGACTGTGCCTGTTGAATTCAAAAGCAAACTTACTCCTTGGGGTACCGTTTGGGTTAACAAATAACATGTGTAGGCAAGTGTAAATTGTGTCTAACTCTGCTTCCAGAAACCAAAGACTCAAATCTGCTAATATAAGCAAGGCTTCATTCACCTGTATGTCACATTCTTCCTCTCTCATAGAGTCAAATGTGGTCCCATACAGATTTCTCCTTCTTGTGGTGTAGAGTTACTTTGTTTCTGATTCTGTTTCCTGCAGGCTCATTCAGAATGATTTGAGTCATTTATACAATTTTTTTGGTGCTGTTTCAAGGTGTTTTCATGGGTTTTTGCCAAGTTATATAGCAGAAACAGCTGACTCTTCTTTTCAGTTGTCCTGACTGCTGAAGGTACGTCTACAGAGCCCATAACCCAGAGCTTCTGAGCTAGGATTGACAGACTTGGGTTTGCACTACAGCACTGAAAATAGCTTTGTTGATCATAGAATCATAGAAGTGTAGAACTGGAAGTGACTTCAAGAGATCTTGTAGTCCAGCATCCCTTGCACTCAAGGCAGGACAAAGTATTATAGGATGTTGTGCCTTGGGCTGGAGCTCAGGCCCAGAAGCCTAGGAGAGTGAGTGGGTTTAAAATCCCAAGCTCTAGCCCAAGACACTGACTACACAGCTATTTTTAGTATGGTAATGCAAGCCCAAGTATGTCAAACCCAGCTTGGAGACTTGCAGCCACAGGCTTCATCGGTTGTGTAGTCATACCTCCAGAGTACCACTGGAGTGCATGTTTTGGTTCTATATTTCTCTGAGACAGACAACTTTTTGTAGAAGTGCATGACATTAACTCTAATTTGTTTAGTTCACTGAAATTCTTGTCATCTAATAAAATATATGCATGCAAAGCTTCTTTGCTTTATACAGATTTTCCTTCCCCTTCTGGCAATGAGCTTGCTAGATGAGGTTAATTGCGACCTCTGACTGAGATGATGCTTTTCTCACTTAGGGCTTGATCCAAAACCCATTGAAATCAAAAGAAAGACTAGCTTGATATTTTACATTAAGTTCTTACAGCTTGCTGTGCATTTCCTCAAGTTTGTCACTGACATACCCTTTGCTTTTGTTATTTCCATTCGACTCTAGAATCTACTTTATCATAATCCAAACCATTGTACTGCTGATAAGAACCCATTGCTTCAGTATAGAGCCCAGGAAGAATTCAATGGATGACAGCAAACCCAGTCACTCATGGATGGAGATCACTACTGCTACCAAAAAATATAATTAAATTACATAATCAAAGCTAAATACTTAGGCCCCAATCCAGTCTTTTAAGTACATGCATAACTTTATGAACATGAGAACACCCATTGGCTTCAACAGGGCTATCCACATGCTTTAAGATGTGCACTTAATTAGTTGCTCTGATGGAACAGGGCTTTGCAAAGACTGTGCATTAATTCAGTCATTTTGTCATAATGTGTACTGTTCCTGAGAAACAGAATCATTTGATCTGAAATGTTGCTGATCTACATCTGGATAGGTATCAAAGTGCTGACAAAGCTCACAGACCCCTGGTTTTCTAATATCCAAACTGTATTATTGCTACCTGATACATTTCTGTTGGAAATGTGATTCCTAGCACGGTATACCATATAAAGCAATGGAAATGATTTCCTTTATTTTTCTCCCTTTTCTGTAACACATATGGGCTAATCTAGCCTATGAAAACTTCAATTTATTTTAGAAATCATGGACCTTTATGACTAATTTCCTGTACCAAACTATAATTACTTTAATTCTACATTGCTGGAGAGAATTTGAAAATAGGATTCCTTTAGAACAAAATTAACTTATATAATGAATAAAAAGATAAATCATATTAGCTTAATTAAAGTATATTAACATTTGTGTTGCACATGAATAAAAAATCAGACACAATGAAAGCAGGTTTCTCATAAAAAAAGACAATTTATGGAGATTTATGAAGATTTTAGGAACTTGCAAAATTCCATTATTTAACATCTCTATTAAGATCTTTATAAGCTAACATACTGAAAGGCCTAAAAAAAATTCAATAAATGGACTTATGTTTAAAGTCACATTGATTCAATGCAAACAAAGGATCTGGAAGTTAATTTAGAAGAAAAGGATAATCAGTAGTTAAATAAAAACATTCTTTAAAGTTCTGTCTAGATTGAAAAACAAAGAAAGAATAAGTAAACACTGATTTAAAGCACCCTTTAAAATCTGCCTGGTACTTTAGTAAAGGTTTTTGTTATTCATAGAATCATAGGGTTGGAAGGGACCTCATGAGGTCATGTAGTCCAAGCCCCTGCTAAAAGCAGGACCACTCCCACTAAATCATCCCATCCAGGGTATTGTCTAACCGGACCTTAAATATCTCCAAAGATGAAGATTCCACCACCTACCTAGATAACCCAGTCCAACGCTTCACCACCCTCCTAGTGAGAAAGTTTTTCCTAATATCCAACCTTGACCTCCCCACCTGCAACTTGAAACCATTACTCCTTGTTCTGTCCTCTGTTACCATTGAGAACAGCCTAGTTTCCTCCTCTTTGGAGCAACCCTTCAGGTAGTTGAAGGTTGCTATCAAATCCCCCCTCAGTCTTCTCTTCTGCAGACTAAATAAGCCTAGTTCCTTCAGTATTTCCTCATACGTCATGTGCCCCAGCCCCCTAATCATTTGTGTTGCCCTCCGCTGGACTCTTTCTAATTTTGCCCACATCCTCTCTGTAGTGGGGCGGCCAAAACTGGACACAGTATTCCAGATGCGGCCTCACCAGTGCCTCCCGATGCAGCCGAATATGCCACTGGCCTTTTTGGCAACACTGGAATGGGTTGCCTGGGGAGGTGGTGGAATCTCCATCCTAAGGGATGTTTAAAGCCTGGCTTTTAAAAGCCCTGGCTGGGAGGATTTAGTTGGGGTTGGTTGCTGGTTGTTTTTTTGAGCATGGAGTTGGGCTAGATGACCTCTGAAGGCCTTTTCCTACCCTATTCTTCTAAGATTCTATAATTATAATAATGTAGCCTGACGTTTTGCATAATGCACATGATAAAATGTTACCCAGTGATTTGTTTACTGAACTTCTGGTTGCATAACTGTAGATCTTTTAGAAGGATATCGAAGAGCCAGATTCTGTTTTGTACATGAATTTACATGAGTAAATATGTTCAAAAAGCATACTTTTAAAGTCTGAAAGTATCCAGCAACTGATTGTGTCAAAGCTTGCAATCATAACTATGTGCAAACCATTCTCAGGCCCATTGCTCTGAGTTAGGGTATTAATAAACCAGAAAGGCAATTATCAGGTATAAATGCTTTTTTGACACCAATTCACAGGCTATCTGGTTCTGACTAGTGGGATCCTCTCAGTTCATAATAAATTTTCTTCTTACTGGGGTGGAATAGCTTAAGTGTCAGACCTCCAAATAAGCATCCTTTTAATAATTCCTTGTATGAAAGATGGGAGGAGATAAGTAAAAATCTTTTCTAAAGATTCTGAGGATTGTAATCCCCTCACATGCTCTCTTTGAAGTGTAGTCCAAAGTGTTTAATTTGTTGTGCTGAAATTAGAAAGTTTTTGCTGAGCTTGACAATCAGCCACAGGTGCTGGAAAGGTTACTATCATGGAGTATTTCTATGCTGCCTGTACCAGCTGACTCAGGCTCTTAAGGATCAGGCTAATTGACTGTTTAATTGCAGTATATACTTTCAACCTCAGGCTGGTGCCTAAGCTTTAGTACCCTGCAAGGTTGGAGGGTCCCATGACATAAGAACATTAAAATGGCCATAATGGGTCAGATCAATGCTCTATATAACCCAGTCTCTTGTCTTCCAGCAGTGAGTAGAACAATAACAACATTTATCTTGAGAAACAAACAGAGTCCTGTGTCACTTTTAAAGACTAACCAATTTATTGATCGCACAAGCTTTTGTTGGAGAAAATTCCACTTCATCAGACGCTTTGAAGATGGGAAACTTACAGAATAGGAGGGAATTAAATGTAGGGAAGTGTATAACATAGGATCAGGTCAGTCTGTAACAGCAAATCAAAACAGATGTTAGGATTCAAACACTGGGGAACAGCATATAAAGGAAGGTGAGGTCAAATCACCTGTTCTAATGAGAAAAAAATCTATAGTCCCTGTTTAACTCCAAGGCAACTGAGTCAAATTTGCATATAATTTCGAGTTCTACAGCTTCTCTTTGAAGCTGTGATTTATCATACACTTACCTTCATTTAATTTCCTCCCATTCTGTAAGTTTCCCATCTTCAAAGCATCTGACGAAGTGAGATTTTCTCCCAGGAAAGATCATGAGATAAATAAATCGGTTAGTCCTCAGAAGTGCCACAGGACTCTGTCTCTCTTCATAGACTAATAGACTAACACTGCTACAATTTAGCATTTATCTTGGAAATTCTTGGATGTGACTGGCCTGAAAGGGAAAGCCCAAGATTAAAGATGCTGGGTATAACTTGTTGAAAAATGTCCCATAGAACAGTTTCCCATTGGAAAATGTTGATTTGAGAAAATGGATAAATTTTGGCAAAATGTTTCTATTTCATCAAGGTTTTCTATATGAAATAATAGGAATGTTTTGTTCAGACTTTATAAGGCATACTATTATACCAGATCATATTTAGAATATATAATACAACAGTCAACATGAAACAAAACCTTTCAATGTTATCAAAACATTAAAGGTCAAAATGAAATATTTTGGCTTACATCTTTTTGTCACAATTTGACTCTAAAAAAATTTCAAAGCCTTGGTGTTTCCCACAAGAGGGAAATATGACTTTAATGCTGGAATCCCTGAGCAGATCTAAGGTACTGTTTACTGGAGATGCAGGTATGTATGCATCATAGCATGTCATCTAATGTTGGAACTGATTGAATTCATGACCATTGTATCTCATCCTCTTGTTGAACTTGCTGAGACTTATAGATAAGATTATCACCGTTGCCAATTCTATCCCCTGAAGTTTTTCTTGGTGAAAAAGTGGTTAAGCCACTTAACATGGCTATAGGATTCTGCTCTCTTGAAGAGCTGGAGTAAATGCTGCACCATTTTTTTTTACTCCTATACATACACTTACATAACCCACAACAATACACCATATGTCAAAAGGAGATTGTTGAAGTTGCAAAGTCAATCTCTCCAAAGTAGGGAATGCCAGAATTTTAGTAACCTGTGCAACCTTAATTTGACCCCCTCATGTGTATGTACTACAACCTGGTCTCTAGAATTCTAAAACATTTTTCAACTTTGTCAGAAAAATACCCCAATGATTTGAGTTACATGGCAGCTCACTACACTGATATCTCTCACCCCACACAATTTTTATTGCTTCTGACACTAATTGGCAGTACGCTGGAAAGAAAATGAGACTGTGATGTGCAGGGAAAAAAAAAAACATTAAGTGTAACAAGCTCCTATGAGTAGAGAGAAGGGTCTAATAATCCTGGGAGATCAATCCAGAACTAACAATGTAAAGTTTAATTTATATTTGTTTTTCATGCCAAAAGATATAAAAAATGTTTAAAAGTGTAATAATAAGTCCCATACTTATTCCATGAAGAGTTATTTACTGTTGACAAAAATCAATAATTTCTTAAGTGTCTGGCAATTTCCAAATGGTTTATATTTCACACAAACGTAGGGAATTTTTCAAAGCTGCCTGAAAGGTTTTTCAAAAATGGGAAGAAAAAAAAATCCCTCTTGGTGATTTTCTCATTTATACATGGAAGGGGAAGAGGAAGGGGAAAACCTATGACAGATTACAATCTACAATGGGGTTATAAAGGACTATGGAGCTTTAAACCTGTAGGTCACATATTTAAAATCTGGAGTCTTACTAATTAAAGACACAGCAGAATATATTATTTGTTCTGTCAAAGTCTATACATTTCTTTTAGTTAATGGCTTGAATTAAGTTGATTTTGAAACAGAAAAGTATGTTTTTCAATTGCTTTCCCTAAAGCTGAGGTAACAGATTCTTTCTTGTATAGTAATACTGATTCCACTGTTAAACTTCCTTTTTTTCCAAATTCTTAGAACCAAAACATGAGAGTGAACTGAGCTGATAACAGAAGGGGGAGGTTTGTAGGGAGGCTACTTATTGCCAACATGTTCTCACCCTGATCTGCATCCCTCCTACAATTAACAATGTTTCTCTCAACACAAGTCCAAAGGAGTAGTTGTGTTAGGCTAGTTCAGCAAAACGGACAAGGAGTCCTGTGGCACTTTTTAAGACTAAAAAAAAATTATTGATCATATGAGTTTTTGCGGGAGATTTTCTCTCAACTGTTATGGGGAAATCAGCCCCTCGAGAGTTCCTTGCCTAGCGGGGATCCAATACACCAGGCAAGAGCAGCAGAAGCGGTAAAACTTTATTCTTGATCAAGAGGTGCCTCTCTCTCTGCAGGCTTAACAGGAGAGAAGGACCCCGTACAGAGTGTTGCTTTCCTTCTTATAGTTACAAAATGAACAGAGGCTCATTAACACCACTTTAAAGGAACGGATTCTCTTGTTACATAGTTTCTTCTGTAAAGGCGTGACTCATGCAGCTCCCCTTTAACATGTTAATTGGGTAATTGGCTTAACTCGCTTCAAGGGCCGGGCAGAACCTGCTCTATGAGCACCTCAATCAACATTCCTGTGAGTTAACACTTATTCAACAATGCAGGAGGTTCCCCACAGTCGTGCATCGAGTCCTCCCCCTCCCTATGTTCCTTTTACCATGGGGTCTGCAGCTTTAATCACACGCAGAGTACAATATCATTACAAGGGAAAATAATAATAATCCTGCAACACAACACAGAAACTCTCAAGGCAGTCTTTGGCCTTTGGAAATGGGTGCAGAATCAGAATATGTGTAGCCTAGAACTGACCACTTAGAGGGAAGAAATTGTTTTGCCTACTTTTGAACTGACTTGAACATTATGGGTTTGAAAGTGTGACTACAGTTAGGAGGGGAAACAGGGAAAAAATGGATCCAAAAGAAGGCAGAGAGAAAAAATTCCAGGGATTAAAAAAAGAGAAGTGGGGTAACACAGTGAAAAACAAATACAGAGGAATTTTGAAGAAACATTTCCCCCCACGAGTCTGCATAAGATTCTTTATAAAGGTTTATAAAGGCTTTCCCCCCATATCTGTTTAAAACCTAAAATATCCAAGAGATTTTCTCGAGTTTATACCTTTGGCTATGTCTACACTGGGGAATTTAGGTTGACTTAAATAAGTCGACTTTAATAAGGTCGACTTAAAGTCGACCTTATTAAGTCAATTTAGAGAGTCCACACAGGACTCCTAAGTCGATTTAAAGTGGGCCTTACTAACTCGACTTAGAGAGTCTATACTAGACTCTCTAAGTCAATTAGTTCAGTCCAGGGAGAGCCAGCCCC
>ML685862.1:7120355-7208039 GCA_007922175.1 Pelusios castaneus
CCCCCCCCACACACACACACATAGAAACAAACCCACACCCCAGGCTCCTCTCCATGCTGGGTTGCAATACAACTCCTTCATACTCATCTGTACTAAGAACTATAACAGAAGCAATCTTTCTTAAAAAGTCAGACCATGTCAGAAGGACACATAAAATGTGTCTCCCTGTCTGACAAGGCACAACATTCCCCATCCCCTCCAGGTTCCCGTGGCTGAATATCAGGAGCCAGGGACCTCAGCAAACAGGAGTGGGAAGGAGGGTGGTGGAGCAGGAGAGTGGGAAGAAGGGGAAGGGTGGCAGGGGAGCAGTGCAGCTGGATGGTGGGCACCAGGAAAGGCAGCACAGAAGCTGCATTTTCCCATGCTGTTCCAGCCCTGGGCCACATGCCTGAGCATGCCTCAAGGCAGGAAATTGAAAAAGGCTCTGGCCAGGTCCCAGCTTTCAGGTGCATACAAACCAGGTGGAGGAAGTTGGGGAATTCACAAGGCAAGCAGGTAGACTGCCTGGGGCTTCCAGTGTGGTGCCATGAGCGGTGTCACACCAAACTAGCAGACCCAGCCAGCCAGGCTGCCAGCCTGTGCCTCCCCTGCAAATAGCCAAAGAGAAGACAACAGAGTGAACTGAAGAAAAGGCAGAGAAGGCTGCTGCACTGTTCCCTACTCCCACCCCACAGCTCCTGCCAGGCTCCCAATCCCTCTCCTGGGGAGACAAAGCAGAAAGGACAACAGCCAAAACTGAGAAAGCCCACTCTTATAGGAAAGGCAGAGTCCAAACTAAAAATGCAGCATTATTGGGCTGACAGTAATGGGGACAGAACTGAGGGGACAAGGGTGGGGGGACAGATCCTGCACCAGGGGCCAAAATCATCTTTTTCAGTACCTGTCAGAGAGAGGGCAACCCTAAATTGTCACATACTCACACCCTAGGATGGGCAGGGGAACTCAAACATCAACTCCATTTCCTCCAGTCACCCTCCACCCCCTATTTAATTGCAAACAAACAAGAAAACCAAAATTTCAAAGCACAGAATAAATTTTAGTTGCACAATATGGTGCTGGGCTGCAGATTTATCTTTATAAATAAGGCCAGCATTGGCACCCCCAGCTGGGGGATGATCCCTGGGCCACTCATCCCCCAACTGACCTCACTGCATGGGGAGGAGGGGCGATGCCCAGCCGGATTGATGGACCCAGGCTCAGAGGGGGTCCCTGGCTGGATGGGAGGGTAACCCCACCTCACACTTGCCACCTGGGCCAGGGGAAAGCGCAGAAGGGCTGTGATCCCCAGCCTGTCCTGTCATATGTTGCATAGTGGGGTATAATCTGTATAACTTTGCTTTCTCTCCTGCCATGTAATTGTGTGGTGGTTTGATGAAAAATGTGCCATGCAAGCAAGGTTCCTTTCTGAATGCTCATAAACATGCTCTGCATTATTATGGTATCATGTTTCCTGCATCATCACATGTATGTGTATATAGATCAATAGATCTGAAACATCCCAGGTATTTCATATGGCTCTGGGTGGAGTGTCTTTCTCTCAGCATGAAAGCTGATGAGATTGGATACATGATAAAAGATAATGTAAATAAAGAGAATCACCTAACAACAAGGAGAAGGGAACCAGAGAGTCACACCTGGAAAAAGGGAGGGGATGGAAAGTTTGATAACAAGACACTTGGAAGTGTGAAAGAGCTTATTTCTGGGGCCTCTTATACCAGAGTTGACTTTTGCTTAAGGTAATTGGTATGATGATCTGCAGTTGCAAAATGCTTACAGGGGCTAGTCTTTGCATTTGAAACTTTTACTTTAAGCCTGCATAAATAACAAGCATTAGTCCACTGGGGCTTTTTCAACACATGCCAAAATGGAAGCACATAAAATAACATGATTTCTATTAGGTAAAAATAAGCTTCACTCATGATCTCCCAATAGAAATCTCAAATCTCAGGATTTTTCCCCAGGCCCTGGGATTTGCTCCCCTACCAGCCTGGGAAGTGGGAGAGAGGGGACTCCATTTGAAACCCATCTCCTCTCAGACTTGGGGAGGGTGAAGATCCCTAAGAGGATCAAAGCTGAGGATGGGGGAGCTGTACTATGGCTTCAGGATGGGGGGCAGCTGATTGAGGTTGGGGGACTGAACTGATCCCTGAATTAAAAGGGTTTGGTTTGGGACAGAACTGAGGGGATAGGGTTAATTACTGGGCAGGAGGTGAGGGGGGCAGAGGTGGGGGGACAGGTCCTGTACCAGGGGCCAAAATCACCTTCCAGTACCTGTGGGAGAGAGGGCAACCCTAAATTGTTACATACTCACACCCTGGGATTGGCAGGGGGGAACTCAAACACAAGAAAGTAGTTTAAAAACACAACTCTGTTTCCTCCAGTCACCCTCCACCCCCTGCTTAATTAACAACAAACAAACAAAAAAACCACATTTCAAAGCACAGAATAAATTTTAGGCACATCATATGGTCTGCAAAATTCATGAACAGGGTCATCATTGGCACTCCTGGCTGCGGGATGATCCCCAGGCCACCCACCCTTCAAATGACCTCACTGTACAGGTGGGGGGAAGGTGACCAGTCCCCACCTGCCACCCTGGAGAAGGGGGGGGGGGACAATCCCAAACCTACAATTTGCTGCTGCTCTGGCTGGTCACTAACCCATGGGGCAGGGGATGATCCCCAGCCTGCTCCCCAGACCCACTGGACTGACCTGGAGATTGATCCCCTGCTCCCAACAGCCCCCACCCACCACCACCACCACCTTCAGGTTCCCCCCTCCCCACACACACAGTACTTACTGGTGCTGTGTAGAAGAAGCTGCTCCTAAATAAAGCAGGGTGCAGAGGAGTCAGCTGCAGTGCTGCGTGGCTGAGCCAGTGCAGCAGGGGAGAGAGAATTTAAAGTTCCCTCTTCTCTCCCTCCTAGGTGCCTGAGCTACACTGCAGCAGGCTCGTTCCCAGCTTAACTCCGCCTCCCTTGCAAACAGGCTGTCTACTCATATGCCAGCTGGGGAAAATAGATCCGGGGCTCAGGCTAATCTACCCGGGGCCGACACCCTGTGAGCCCAATGGCAACGACGCGTCTGCCCGGACCATTGGCTCCCTTCTGCTCGGGACTTCTCAGATCCTGGGCAGAAGGGAACCCTTCTAGCCGGGACAGCTCGGGTCCTGGGGAGAACTTCCCCAGGACCTGAGTGGTCCCAGCCAGGAGGAAGAGCAGGAGCCCCGTGCTCCAGCTGCTCGGCAGCCAGCAGCTGCAGTGGGGATCCCGGGGAGAAGGGACCTCGGGCTTCCTTTCTCGCCGGGACCACTCAGGTCCCGGCAAGAAGGGACCGCGGGGCTCTCTTCTCGCCGGGACCACTCAGGTCCCGGCAAGAAGGAATTGCGGGGTTTCCTTCTCCCCAGGACCTGAGCGGTCCCGGCAAGAAGGAAGCCCCACGCTTCCTTCTCCCTGGGATCTGTGCTCCAGCTGCTGGCTGCTCGGCAGCTGGAGCGCGGGTATCCCACGCTCCCTCCTGGCCACGACTGCTTGGTCCGGCTAAGAGGGAGCGCGGGGCTCCCTTCGGCTAGGACCGCGCTCCAGCTCCTGGGAAGCAGGCGTGGGCCACTCACATCTGTTTTCAGAGTCAATGCATTTGCTAATATGTTCATATTTTTCAGAGTAAATGTTTCATTGGTCTTCTTTTTATTTAAAGGAATTTTGCAAGCTGTCCAGCAGTTACGAGTAACTTAGAAGAGATGAGCAGGAGGGATTTTTAAATATATTAAAAAATGCCTCAATGACTGCCTTTTTGAAAATTCCCATTAACTTTCTACCTCTAATTATCAAGCTTAACCTCCCAAAAGAAAAAGTATTTATTTTTTTCCCATTGGGCGCTCATGAAATGCAAATTCAAATTCAGCTTCACTGAATTACATTGTTTATAATTTACATGCCACACAATAGATACTGCTTTTATATTTAGTATTTTTCAACATTAAGTTAAGTTTATTCCTGCCATTTGTGTGGGGTTTTATATCACAAGTTACCAAGCAAGGATGCTAAGTTGGGTGACTATACTTTTCTCCCATATTTTTAGTAGTATTATCCCATTTGAGAACTCTTGTACCTCTCATCCTTAGGGAGAACTGTATAATCCTATTGGAAATGGCAGAAAGGCACCACATTTGATTTGTTCTGGCAATGCCTATGCATGAGAAAAAAAAATGGAGGAAGCTACTATATGCCTCAGTCAACTCATGTTGTCTCTGCCAGAACTAGAGTTCTAAACCCAATTTGTTTCACAGATTTCTCATTCGTTTTTGGTGGTTAAGACAGGACCTGTGACAGTGAGGAATGAATGCGACATACGCTTCTCTCCCTATGTCCAGCTGGGACCAGCTTCTGGACTTTTTCCTTTTGTCAGGTCATATCTTCCCATCATGACTCCAGATGGTACTTTTGTTTCTTACTTCCATTTTTTTTCTAATTCAAATCATCCAGACATACAATAACAAGTAGCATAAAGCAATGTTCTAGTATGTTAGCACAACAGCTCACTCTAATGGTAAGGATGTTACTTTCATTGCTAGTTAATTCTATACTAAAGGACTCAAAATGGCTACCTCTTCTTATAAAACCTAACATGCCTGCCTTCTCCACATAGTCATACTTACTTTATTACAAATTATAAATATATTTTAAAATAATTTTCGAACATGATAGGCTAATATTTCCATTTTTTTTCATAGTGGTATAGAGACAAGAATTATTTTCAGTTTAAATATTAAGATTTGTTTACTTCTATCACAAGTTGAAATTCCAAAACCTAGTGCCCATTATTTTATTTTATTTATGTTTAAGCATTCTTGATGTAGGACATTCAGGTATTGGAGGAAGTGCAGAAGAAGTCTACTGAGCTTGAAGGAATGAAGCTACCTGTTCCGTGAGGTCAGATTTCAAAAATAGAGTACTATGTGTTTTGCCTTGAAAAATGGACTCATACTGAGATCCACAGCAAAGCCTATTCAGATGCACAGCAGAGGTTAAATTAAAGCTCTAAGAGGAAAGATTTAGGTTGGTAATAAGGGGAATCTTATTCTTTGCTGTGGGCAATAAGTATATGGAATAGGCTTCCAAACAAGACATGTAGGAACAGGTATCAAAAGAATTAAGGATTATAGTAATATATGATTTTTAAAAGAATGTACCCTCGTGTACCTAAATATACTATATATTTACTTAAAAGTAAGGTTGAGCTTCAAAGAGGCAGGGCAAGGGCTAAAAGCATTTTCATTTACTTTCATACACACATTTTTTATGTTTCCATATATCTATAATATCTCATTGAATAAACCTACTGCACATACATTGTTACTCCACTTGTTTATGGAGTATACTTCGCTATGTTTACATTTGGATCTTGGGGTGTGACACTTAGCTCACATAGACATACATATGCGAACTCTCATTGAGTGTGCTAAAAATAGCAAAGTAGCCAGGGCAACATGAGCAACAGAGAGTAGTGACATGGTACCAAGTACATCTCCATGGGTTTCTGGCGGGCTTGTACATGGCATGGATAGCCCACTGCCACTTCTACCCCAGCTATAGTACTATTCCTAACGTACCGGCTCAATGAAAGCTAGCATGCATATGTTGACACAAACTGAGAATCACACTCTTAGCTTCAAGCATAGACATACCCTTAGACTCGATTGTTCTATGTTCTCTAGCAGATAAATATATATGGGTCAGAACCAAAATCCTGGAATGAAGCTTAACAGCTGGATTCTATTTCTGAAACAAAACAAACAAACATTTCAGCAATGATCATATTAAGGTCAGCCACTGTGATACAAATGTATTATTTTCAACTATAACAAATCCTTCTCTGCAAAATAAAATAAAAGGTGAGGTGCTTATTGTGTATAACTTCACTTCCAAGTGCACTTTTATGGTGTGAAAGTGCATCATCCATGTGTATCCTTATAGTGTAACTGTGTGTTTAATGACAACAGAGTCTTGTGGCACTTTTAAAGACTAACAGATTTATTAATCGCATGAGCTTTCGTGGGAGAAAATCCCACTTCGTCAGACGCTTTGAAGATAGGAAAGTTACAGAGTGGGAGGAAATTAAATGCAGGGGAGTGTATGACATAGCATCAGGTCAGGCTGTAACAGCAAATCAAAGTAGGTGTTAGGATTCAAAACACTGGGGAACAGCACATAGAGGAGGGGGGAGGTCAATTCACTTGATGTAATGCGAGAAAAATCCATAGTCCCTGTTCAACCCCAAGGCAACTGAGTCAAATTTGCATATAAGTTCGAGCTCTGCAGACTCTCTTTGAAGCTGTGATTTGTTATTCATCTGTGTCAACACAGCTATTAACAAAGGTGTTTTTGGAATGCTGATGACATACTGAAAATTATTATTATAAAAGTATGTTGTTGCAGTGTCATGTGGAAGATTATGAGGCTTTGCTATATAATCTTCCCAACTATGGCTCATGACTTGAGGCAGGTCTAGGTAAAACTCTATAGAGCTGAGAAGCTATTCACATCTACTTTAGTTCTGTATAGATCAAGTCAATTCAGTATTCCAAGAAGAAAGGACCTAGCCAGACATAAACAAGCAAATCCATAAAAAACACCATGTCTCAAGACATGGAGAAAACATGTATGGATACTGTTTGTCACCAGGGAGAGCGGAGACGAGGTCCCAGAGGAGTGTGAAGGGACATGTTGAAAAGGGCAGACACCTTGACTCTGAGCAATCTCTTTTCCATTTCATCTACACAGAACATCAACCGCCTGAAGCACAGACCACAATGGGAGGGCCTGGCTGGAGGCAGACCAGCTAGCCTGTAGTGAGAAAATCATCTAACACTGTAAGGTTGCTGACAGTGGTAAGCTTAGTTTAGAATGCAATTCGCCTTTTGTTTACCTTTGATCAAACCTGACCTGCTTTCCTCTGACTTATAATCACTTAAATTTTTCTGTAGTTAATAAATTTGTTTGTTTTATCTAAAGCAGTGCATGTGGTTTGGCTATTTGCAGAGACTTCATTTAAAGTAACAAAGGTGGTGCATATCAATTTCTTTGATAAATTGACAAATTGATTATGAGCTTGCAGTGTTCATTGGGTAGCACTGAACATTGTAAGATGGTAGTTCCTAGAGTTGTATATGGGACTGGAGATATTGGCTGGGGTTCACAGTCTTGCTAATTTCATGAATGGCATTGAGTCGAGGGGGCAATTTGCTTGCTGGTGGCTGTGTGTGTGCTGTCCAAAAATGAGGGTTCACACAGCAAAGCAGAAAGAGACGCTCTCCAAGAGTTGGAGATTGGGGTGACATAGCAATTCACCAGTCCAGATTGCAGAAAGATAAATTTTATGCTGAATTCATCACAGTATTGTTCTTTATTTCTTTGTAACGCAAGTGGGCACCATACTCAAAACCCACAACATTTTCTACCTTTCTCTCTCCCTGAAAGAGAAAGTGGTGGTAGCCCAGGGGAAAGAAGGTGGAGGGAGGAAGATGTGAGTTGAATTCTTTTCTGAAAAAGGCTTGGTTCAGTTTCAGGGATGGATGAAGGGTCTAGTCTGTGGAGACTTAAGAGTGTGTATATTTGGCAGTGATATTTTATTCCAACAAAAATGATTCACATACTGTGTCCCTTGCATGAATCAGTCTGTTTGGGTTAAGGCTTCTGTTGTGATCCAGTGGTTCACCTACCCCCCAACTTCCAAATTAGCTTTTAAAAACATGTTGAGGCTCTATGATATATCTAAAAAAAGTACGCTTCCTGTCAATAAATTAATGCGTTTTTTTATCTGTAAATCATCTCAGATATTCAGATGATAAGTAAGTTCTTGCAGTTTCATTTCTGCTTATCCCTGCAGACTCTCAAATTACTCTAAAGCCACCAGCATTTCTAAAAGCAAGACACATTGATTTCCTCATTATATTAGGAAATGGCAAGTTAAGCAAATTTCAGAACTCTTTTCAAACTCCAGAGTCTGTTCAGAAGTGATAAGACAAGACATCATAGTCAACTCTGTAAGCTTTTGTATTGAGATAGTCTTCAGCAAAAGTATTTCTTTTCTGTGGGGATGGGAGGGGGGAATGTTTTCCCTTTTCCAGTAGTAAGGAGAAAGGGAGTGAAGTATCTTCAGATTCTAATACATTCACTGTAGCTGCTTTACTTGCTCTTTCCATGAAGGAAAAACAGTGAATTTTGTATGCTAAAATTGACTTTTAAATGAAAACTCACCATGCAAAAATGTTCTAACCTCAGCTGAGCTTATCAAAGTCATGCAGGAAAAACAAAAAGGAATTTTAAAATCATGATTGCAAATTACTCCTTTTCACAAAAGAAGAGCAGTTAGATTTTGAGGGGGTTCTTATGTGACCTCTGTGCAGATGAGGGAATTTCACTGTCAGTGAGACCTGCCCACAATTTATAAACATCTCTAGTATTTCATACGAGTAGGAAAATCAGAGCGATATTGTATGGAGCAAAAAACTGAAACAAAATGCTTCTATTTTAGGCTTGAGACAAAACGACATGGACGAAATAAAGTCTGAACTAATCCCAGATGGGAAGCTTAATAGTTTAAGTATCAGTTTTGTGATAACTTCACTCTTTAAAAACATGAGTTCCAATCCCTCGTGGGTTAGGGTATTCGGCTGTTCTTCCAGTGTAGGTAAATGAAATAACATGTATTCTGTCACTGTCACA
The DNA here is from genome assembly GCA_007922175.1 of Pelusios castaneus. Lineage (NCBI taxonomy): Eukaryota > Metazoa > Chordata > Testudines > Pelomedusidae > Pelusios > Pelusios castaneus. The sequence goes on from ML685862.1 coordinate 7,129,082, forward strand.
TCTAAATGAGATCTCACAGTTCACCGGGTGTATCTACACTGGCAACTTAGGTCGACTTAAGGAGGCTTAAGTCGACCTAAACAAATCCACAGCCACACGGGGCTTTTATTAAGTCGACTTAAGCATTTCCTTAAGTCAACTTAAGGAAAGCTTAGGTCGACTTAATAACACCTGGTTTTAGGTTGACTTAAGCCTTAAGTCTACTCCTTAAGTCAATTTAAAGCCAGTGTGGATGGGGATTAGCGCCTCAGTCAACCTTATTAAGTCTACTTAGAGCGCTAAGTTGACTTAATAAGGTCAACAAGGGGCTATGTCTACACTAGAAAAGTTAAGTCGACTTTGTTAAGTCTACTTAAGGTTGACTTTAAGTCAACTTAAAGTCAACCTTATTAAAGTGACTTAACAAAGTCGACTTAACTTTTCTAGTGTAGACATAGACACCGTTAGTAACTTTTGCTCGATGTAAGCTATCACAAATACATTTTAATAGACTATAAAAGAAATTAAGTTTATTAAATCAGTTGAATTACTGAATAAACAATAGTCCTCAACTTCACACACACAAAGTGCAACGATATAAAGAGACAAAATTATCTTCCTTTTTATTATTAGATAATCTACGTAGTTTGGCTACAATTTTTAATAATCTAGACTAAAGAAACGTTGACCTCTGCTCCTTGAGACTTTTGGATGTGCTATATATAAAAATGAAATGTCTCCCAATCTGTTAGCTGAGTAAGAAGAATGCTGAGTTGACAAGGAAGGCAATCAAATCCCAAAGCCAGAAATCTAATAGATTAGTTAAAGTAGAAACAACAGTAGCTCAACTGGAAGATGCTTCTCCTACATACACCTACCTCAGCCATTAAATCTTAAGGGTACAGTTTTGTAGGATAGGAATGCCAACGGATGGTAAAATATAACTGTAACTTATAGAACTATAAATTAAAAGACAGTTGTGAGTGATCTGAAAGGTCAAAAGAATAAAAAACTACAGTCTTCTGAGAGCTGTATGTTTCCGAACTATGGGAGGAAATTTTGCATGTTGAGCAAAACCAAATTTGCCATTAATATATGATTTTATTTAATACATTGGTCTTTCATGCTTGATTCATGAAATAGTACAATTTGGTGTGTTTTGTCTTGATTTTTTGTGTGTGGGTTAGGAGTAAAGGTATTTTTCAACTTCGAAAATTGTGTTTTTGATATCTCACTTTTGTTAGAGAAAAAACACAAAAAGGCCTCCAGATTTCCTAGGGTTTGGTTTAGTATAAATACAACTGGTCAATTAATAAACAAGCAAACAGAAAAAAATAACCACAAATAACCTTACAAATAAAAGACCAAATTCATGGGTTATATTATCTTCTGTCATGACTTTGAAGAATACTGATGAGTATTTATTAAAATATATGCAAATCCCAAATGTATTGCCAATTTTAGCCTGGGTGATTATCAGAATTCACACTGGAAGCACATTATTTATTATTCTCTATTCAGTATTCTTATTCTCCTTCTAAAAAAAAGTTTTGAGCATTTATTCCAAGACGCTTACACTTATTGGCTATGTCTACACTGGCAGGTTAGTTCGACTTAAGAAAGCTTAATTCAAACTAACTTAAGCCATGGCTATACTAGGCTTTCATTCGTTCGAATTAAGGGCTATTCGAACTAAGAGTTAATTCGAACTAGTTAGTTCGAATTAACCAATGTGGCCATGTTAGTTCGAACTAACCGGCCCATTGAACTCAATTCAATTCGCTAATTCGAACTAAGCAAGTGCCATAAAATTAGTTTGAATTAGTTAGTTCGAATTAACTAATTCAAACTAACTTTGGTAAGTGTAGACATAGCCATTGATATTAGTAGCCTTACTGTAGCCATTGGCTGTGGTCAAATGAGCTATTAACCTTTGTAATGTTAAGCACCTAAAGAAGTGCCTTCATGATCAAGATCCTAGTGAGGAAGAAAAACCAATGCTATGTGACCATATAAATCACACAAACAAATAGCAAATAATCAAATAAGATTAACAACCCATGGTCTAAATATTTTTCATTCACATTGATTGGCAAATAATTTATTTATAATTAGAAAAATTGGATCAGTTTGAAAATGATTCACTGAATATATGAGGGGATAATACCAGAACATTTTCAATTCATAAGGAATAGTTTGACAAGTGGTAGGTACAAAACAATATGAAATATCTCTTGAGAGTTTTCTGTTCCTGATTTTCACCTTGCCTTTTTTTGGACGCTCCTAGCTATAGTTGGAGGTATTTCAAAATCATCATTTCTGTTACTACCAGCAAATTTTATTTGCTGTATAGAGACATGGGGGGGGGGGGGAGATCAGGGAAAAATGGGTACCTTTAATGTAATGTCCTCAAAATGTTTGATTAATAAAAACAAATTAGAGCAGTTCATACGGGAAGATATAAATGTCTTGGCAACTATTAGCTTATTATGCTGCATGGTCCTTGCTGAATTCATTCTTTGATTTTTTCTAAAGTTCTTGAGAAATATAATGTAACTTCCTTATATTCTTATTTTTGTGTTAACCTCTCTTCTGTCCTTCCACCCTCCCTATGCATGTCCTTTATCATTCCAACTTTGCTGAGCTGGTGCCAGGATGTTTTACTTCTGTGAGTAGTCCCATTGACTTCAAGACCAGAAGGAACCAATCTAGTCTGACCTTCTGGATAATATAGGCCATAGAACTTCCCCAAAATAATTCCAGTAGCAAATCTTCTAGAAAAAACATCTAATTCTGATTTAAAAATTGTCAGTGTTGAAGAAACCACCACGATCCCTGGTAATTTGTTCCAATCATTATTTATGCTCACAGCTAAAAATGTACTCTTTGTTTCCAGTCCAAATGTGTATATTCTAGATATTGGATTGTGTTAATCCTTTTTCTCCTAGATTGAAGAGCCATCATTAAATGTTTCTGCCCCATATAGGCACTAATAAACCAACATCACATTGACTTGAGTGAGTAGTGACTTCAATAGCACATTAGTAAACATTATGCCGGGTAGTAAGGTTTTGTGGGATGGACATTTAGAATTCTCCTTTGACTAGGGATCATACCTTCATTTTCTTTGTAAAAGGTCATGTGCACCTAGGAAGCTACAAATACATTTATTAATAACAATAACACTGTCATTGCTAATAATAAATATGTAGTTAATTAATAGTGCTCATGTTTACAGATCATAACCCATACTTATAAAAATAGTTAATAATGACAATTAATAATATTAATGGTCTGATACTACACTCACTTCCTCAGTTAACTTTCCCATTGATTTCCGTAGGAGTTTTGCCTGAAATAGGAATACGGGATTGGGCAACAGCTTTCTAATTAGATTCATTGTACTAATAATGAGAACTTAGCTCAAGGCTAATTAAAACAATGCAATAAGTATTTGACACTGAAAATTTCTATATTGATTCTGTGTTTAATTCTATAAGAATTTTAAGAAAACTTAGTTCTGACATAAAAAGTCATGAAAAATATTTCCCTTTCATATTTCCTTGCGTGACGGTGCCACATTGAAGTGCACCAGCTAACATTTGGAACAGAAAAAGTTTTAAAACTCAAATTACAAATATGAGAGGAGAAGGCAAGAAAGAAATACTTTCTGTATCTAGTAGGATGTATACTATTATTATTATCTGATCCAGGCTACTTCTAGCAGGTAATTAAACTCCAAATCATGATATGCCAGTGCTCATCATTATGCTGCATGTCTCTTAGATGTCTGCCTTATCAGCTCACTATTGATCTTTACAGAAACTGAGTTAGGAAAAGAATTATCTTCACCCCTGAAGTAGGACACAGCTGTCAAAAAAAAAAAAAGAAAGAAAGAAAGAAATACTGGCATATTTATAAGGTTGGGGGGCGGGGTTGGACAAAAATTTGATTCTCTCATTTTATCCACTGAATGCTTAAGAAGCATTGAGATTCCAGGATTCTAGAGAAAGCAGGCAATTTTAGATCTGTGTTGTAGATTTTTTTTTTTGGGGGGGGGGTGTTAGAGAAAGGCAAATAACACTAGATGTTAAAAACAAAAAACCAAAACAAACCCACAAGGCTTTCAGAAGAATCAGTCTGAGATTCCCCACCACCAACACCAACATTATTATTATGGCTCAACTCTTGATCCTCCTTTCTGAATTATTTAATTGCATAATAAAATTCCAGGTAACTGGAATTACAATTAGATTAGATTAGAACTAATTACAATTAGAACTAATTATTGAAAAAAAGGACAAGGGACTTTGATGTGCAGTTGGTAAATGCAGGATTCAGCCATTCATAATTGTCAATGAATTCAAACAATCCCAATCAAGGGAACTGCACCCATGACACAAACACAAGCCTCTTATGTTAACATTTAACCAAAATTGTCATCACCAGAAGTGTAAACACTATTGTTGCATTTTAAGGGTCAGATCCTAGCCCCTTTTGGGTTGCTTCAGGATGGAAAGGAGCCATACATTTGATTTAACACACATATATCCTTGCGGCTGCAGACAGGGATGGATTAAGGCAAAGGCTTTAGGGGCTTCAACCCTGGGTCCCTATCTAAAGGGGGCTCTGCTGCCCCACAAAAATTCGGCCACAGCTGGCCTGAGTGGCACACTGCCACCACCAACCCTCGGCCTGCCCCTGGGCAGGAACACTGTGGACTGTGGCCTCTGGCCTGAGGGCCCCCTGGCAGCTGGCTGGGCTGCAGGCTGTGGGTCCAGGCTCCCTCAGCCCCAGATCCCTTCAGTGCCAGCCAGGCCACCTTCCCAACACCAGCTGGAACGTGAGCCCCAACCCCCAACTCCTCACCAGCACTGGCCAGGCCACAGGGCCCTCTCCCTCCATACAGTGTCCCCTTTAATCCCAGACCCACTCTCAGCACTGGCCAGGCTGTGGGCCCTGGACCCATCCCCCACAGCCAGCCAGATCAGGCTGCCTCGCCCCCAAGACTGGGCATCACCACTGAGGGGGGTCCCACAAGACTGAGCAGCCCAGGGCCCTCTGTGACCCTTCTGACCCCCTCATACATAAACATACCCTGTATGAGAACTGTATCCTAAAAGTGTGAAACTTCTGGTTTACAGTTTAACTTTTTCAGGGGTATGCTGCAATTCTAAAACAGTTAGCACTTGGAGGGACACTTCGCACAAAGTCTAAAAATTTTGGTCCTTGATTTAATCATACAAAGCACAAGAGTACAGATTAAAAAAAACTGCACACTGCCCTCGTTCGGTTTCCTCACTTTCTAGCTCACCCTGTTCTTGGGAATCCTTAGGGACCATTAGTATCCAGGCCCCCAAGACATTACTTTACTTGCTGGGGTGCCTCTCCCTCATACACTGGAGAAAATGGTGGCCATTGAGCAGCACTACTTCTAATTTTAAAAAACCTTTTCGTTTCTTCTGTCAGGTGACACCCTTGTGAGCTTTGTCACAGAAGCACAAATTCCTGCCAGATGACTTCATTGCCAAGGTGATTTCTCTCTAGAGGAACCACTGTCCATAGGTATAAGCCAGTTTTTTGTGACTAAATTACCAGTGATGCCTCTGCAATTGGCAGGAACTACATTGGCTATGGCCTGACACCAGTAGCATGAGTCACTGCAAATCTTATAGGCTATGTCTACACTTGGAAATTTAAGTCGACTTAGTGAGTCTACACTTAAATTGTAAGTCAACTTTGGGGGGAACTTACAAAGTCGACCTAGATAATCCACACTGGATGCTTAGGTCAACTTCTAGGGGCTAGGGGGACCTAGGGCAGGTCCACGGGGGCAGGGGGGCAGCCCTTGCCCAGTGCTAGGGGGCTCATCCTTTGCCCCATTGTACATAGGTACAATGGGGCAAAGGGGAACAGGTACCCTGGCAGGGCATAGGGGCAGGGTGGGCAGGGCTCTGCCCTGCCCTGTGGGGGGGCATGCCAGGCTCCCCCGTGCCCCCTCTCCAGCAGGGAGGGCATTGGTGCAGTCCTGGAGTAGCCCTAAGTCGACGTAGGGCTACCCCATGTCTACACTGGCTTAAGTCGACTCTAGGGAGTCGACTTAAACCTTAAGTCAAATTAAAACAAGGTTTAATAAAGTTGACTTAATTTTCATTAAGTCGACTTAAGCAAGTTGCTTAAGTCAACTTAAGGAAACTATAGTGTAGACACAGGGTAAATTAAGTCGAATTAAGCAAGCTTAAGTCGACTTAATTTACAAGTGTAGACGCACCCATAGTGTTCAGGTTCAAAGGATTCTAGCCTGACAATAAATTACATTCCTGAGAAGAGAGGCCTTATTAATTATTGTCCTTATTCTAAATCTTAATTAAGGGGAAGAGGGATGACTCCTCTCCCCCCCTCCTCCCAACGTGCCTTCAGATAGCCTTCTAGGAAGGGATATGCAATGTCATATAAAGGAATGTCCCACTTTCTGCAAAGCAGAGCACAGTATCAATGGGATGAGCATAATGTGTGACCATGCATAGTATATGTATATTTTATGCAAAGTACGATGGAAATATCACCATCTTACAGGATACTACTCTTTCCTGCTTCTTTTTTTGCTGATTTGGGTTCTAAGAATCTTTTTCTGAATCATCTCTTCCTGGTTTGAAGGTGTTCACTGAGATTTCTTTATCTGTGCTTTTTCTTCAGTGGCTTCCATATTCTGCACCTCGCTGTTTAAATAGGCAGTTCTGCTACCTGTGAAGGTGATCCTAGTACCAAATATTGGCATGGCCTGAGTAATTACACAGATTTTTTTTTTACATTGGAATAAACAATTAGACAAAAAATATCAAACCTGCGGTTAATAGTGTGAGCCAAATTCAGACTCGATGAAGGAACTGACTTCCCTAGGTCTGAGTTTGTTCCTGTGCTATTAGTTGAATCAAAAGTCAAATCAACATAACTACTAATTTCAAATGAAAAATCATATTTGTGAAGGGGCTGCAGTCAGTTCGTAGTGGCAGATGGCTGTGGGGAGTGGAAACCCGTTTATAATTTGGACTAAATCCATACAGATTTCAGATCTAGCCTAAACATTTCTGAGCTATAGATTGGTGCTGGTTGACATTATTAGTTTAACGGATAGTTGAAGAGTTCAATCTATAGAAAAAGTCAGATGATACTATGGGGAATCTCAAGGAATAGAATAAAGAGAAAATGGATATCTCTAGAACAAACATAGGAATAGCTATAGTGGCTCACACCAATGGTCCATCTGGCTCAATAACTTGTCTTCTGACAGTGGCCAGCGCCTGCTGCTTCAGCATCTGAATGGAACAAGGCAATTGGTGAGTGACAATTTCAGAGAAATGAATTTTATTAAACCAATGTCTTGTCTACACAGCAACTTCCAAAAAAAATAATCCAAATTAACTAAAGATGTGGATTTGAATTGGATTAGTTAATCTTTATTAAATTTCTGCATGGACACAGTGACTCAGAATTAGAGTGGCCTTAGTTGGGTTGTTTAATTCACATTGAAAGTGAATTAAGATAAACCAAATTAAGGCCACTTTCATTCAAAATGAGAGTGTACACACATGGAGTCTGTGACTTTCCAGGATCTCCAAGACTTCTGTGGCAGGGATGGAGCATCTGCCAGTTCTCAGGCACCAGGGAACAGCTGATCAGCATTTAGGGTGCGTCTACACTTACAAATTAAATCGACTTAAGCTTGCTTAAGTCGACTTAATTTACTCTGGGTCTACACTACACTTTCCTTAAGTCAACTTAAGGAAAAATTAAGTCGACCTTATAAAACCTCAATTTAAGTTGACTTTGCTGGCTAAGTCGACTTTAGAAAGTCGACTTAGCCAGTGTGGACGTGGAGTAGCCCTAAGTTGACTTTAAGTTGACTTAGGGGGCTCCAGGGCTTCCCTAGTGCCCTCCCTGCCAGGGTGGCTGGCACAGCCACAGCCTGGCATGCCTCCCCAAAAGGCAGAGCAGAGCCCTGCCCACCCTGCCCCTATGCCCTGCCAGGGTCCCTGTCCCCCTTTGACCCATTGTACCAAGGTACAATGGGGCAAAGGCTGAGCCCCCTGGCACTTGGCAAGGGGTGCCCCTCCTGCCACCATGGGCCTGTCCCAGGTCCACCTAGCCCCTACAAGTTGACCTAGGCATCCAATGTGGGCGCTCTAGGTCGATTTTGTAGGGTCCCCTCTAAGTCGACTTAAAATTTGAGTGTGGACATGCTAAATTGACTTAAATTAACAAGTGTAGACATAGCTTTAGGGAGTAGAAGGGACTGAACAGCAGGTGCTAGTGGCAAACAATTTGGTGCAGATGTGGGTACATTTAGAAGAGGGAATGCGGGTTGCTGGTTGGACAGATGTTTATTCTTGCAGATGTGGTTCCACATTTTTGTATTCATGAAAGGCTCTATATATCAGTTGGTATTATCAATACAATAATTTTACAAGATATATTTCTCTGGACCCAACACTAAAATCCAGCTGTTCAGTTTGCCCCAGTTCCTTAACTTCTTATTTTTCCCCACTTTATCATTTTTTTGCAGGGAGAGGAGGGTACTAACACCAGATACTAGTCCATGGAGGTATTTCCCTAGCTTGTACTAAGACATGAATTTTGGCAAGTTTCCTATCTATTTATGCCAAATATTACTTCAGCAAATGCAAGGTGTTATAGATATTTAGCACAAATGACCATGTTTATAGTGTAAGACAATTTAAGCTATATCCCTGTTACAATATTTGTGCTTAATATTATCAGTGCTTAATGTATAATAATGTCTATATGGTATAGATAAATACATTGTGTGTGTGTGTGTGTGTGTGTGTGTGTGTGTGTGTGTGTGTGTGTGTGTGTGTGAGTGTCAACACCATGTAGACTAGATTGCTAGCAATCATTTTGAGTGATTTTGGCTATTGGTCACTATGACAGTGGAACACAGATATCATAAAGACATGAGTAGAAATATATTGATGTTCTGCTTCCTTTCTAATCTCATATCTGCCTACTGTTCAGCATCTATTTAGTAACTGTTGATTCTTTTGGAGTATAGGAAACCTACATAGTGAGTCATTTCATTTATGACACATACAGTTCAACACAACTGTGCTCTTCAATCTTGCATGGTGGTGTCTTACTTTGTGTTTTCCATCTCTTTTTTCTCCATCTTGTCCTTGAAGTGATCTCCAGTGAAATGAAGCAGAATTGTAATCTCCTGGGACATTGATTATTCTGCAGTTTCACATTCATGTAGCTCTTTCTTTTCTGTTAATGTGATAGGGGTTGATCATTTGTACCAGTGTTCAAGCTATTCCCTGTTACGGCATTGCCACAGTTACTGTAAAAATAATATTAAAAAAAAAATTCTTCATTTAATTGCTGCTAGCCTTTTTAATGAGAGTGACACCTTTAATGTTCCTTATAGTCATGCAAAAACCTTAATCTGTGGGAAATGGGGAGTTGTTATTCATGTAAAAGTAAAATGTAAAAAGTAAAGTAAAAATGGGTGCCAACAAAGTCCATAATAAAATTCCATGTAAAATTAGGATTATACACTATTTTCAGATTATAGGAACTGATACTGCTTTCACTGACTTCACAGAGAGCAAAATAGGATTTATTAATAGCTGTAAAACTAAAAATCTCAAGTCCTAAGACTTCAGAGGTAAAAATGTTGAAGCATCCTACAAGGGGAGGGCCGGGGGTGGGGGGGGGGGGGGGAGTATTTTGGCTGTGGCTGAAAAGCACTTTCTTAGGACCCAGCAATTTGTCAATTAAATTTTCATAAAAATGTAGGCATTAAGAGAATTTAGGGTACCTGGGAAAGCAAAAGTGTATCAAGACTGGAGGTGGTAGTGGGGACATCTGCAATGTAGAAGTACATTGGTGTGGACAGAAGACACGAGTTTTGGAGCTGGGGAGTAAAAAGCCAGTCAACAAGGGACACGGTAACCTCTACCATTCAGCATGTATAACATATTCCCTTGACAAACAAATTAAGTCTGGTTTAATTTCCATGTTCTTCTTCTAAGGGATACTCATATTCATTGTTTATATAATTCTACGGATGGGCACTATCTTTCATGGGTTAAAAAAATTACAGGTGTCTTCTCTAAAGAACTGACAGATTAAGTCAGACACAACACAGTAAAGAATGAAGCAAATGATGCTGGTGGAATGTGTGGGGAATATGGAGTTGAATGAGGATTAATACAGTGAAATTGGTTTATTATTACACACATCTTAGATGAAATTCACCCTTGTAGCAGGGCATCAAAAAACCCACACACCCTTACTGTCTGATTTTGTGGGCTCACTTTGTGGAATTCATGTTGTTCTGGTCATACAGGGTAAATATCTTCCTTGTTCATTAGTTCTTGGTTTAATTTATTTAGTATTTGAGGAGGGAGTGAAAATAGATGTGTTATATGAACGTTTATCTCAATGATTTTTAAAGTTAACAGAATTTTTTGGCAAATTACCTCTTCATTATGTCTATTTAGGGGATATAGTCCATCATTCTATGTATTATTGTTAATTGTCCCACCCCCAGTTTAGTATTTTTACTGTAGGTGTGATATTAAGTGGAAGCTTTATTGACATAGTTGGATGTGGATAGTTGTTTCACTCTTAGTCAAATCTGGAATATTCCTTGCTGCTTTATATAATCCCAAAATATTCTCTCAAAAGCAGTTATTAATGCTTTCTGGCTTCATTAGCTCTTTTACCACCTGTTGCCTTGATGACATTGCAATGAAGAATGAGTGATTTAGGATACTTCTTGACAGTATCAAAGATTTTCTTTTCTGCTATTCCAATTCTATGCACTTTTCTATTGATGTATCCCTGCTTGACTCTCCTCATCAGTTGTATCTCCCAATCAAGGTTGCTGCAAGCCACTTGTTCAGTCTCATGTGATGGTTCCTTGATTTTCAGACTCATCTTCTCTCCATGATGCCTAACACCTTATGCATTAGCCAGAGCTCTATTATATATTTTCTTTTTGGCCCAGTTACATTGGTAGCTTATTTTCAGACTCACATTTTAAACCTTTCCAGGGTTAGTAACATTATTTGTTTCCCTCTTGATGATGTGTCTCAGATATTTTTAAAATAATCATTCACTCGTTGCCATTGAGCTAGTTCAGTGAAAGGGCAGACCTTTTTTTCCTGATGCTTTATTTTGCTGTACTAATACATTCTGAGAGTATTGTGGTCAAATGGCTAGGGCACTAATCAAGGAGCCACAGACTTGGGTTCAATTCCCAAATATACTATTATTTTACTGTGTGACTCTGGGCAAATCATTAATCTCCAAATCTGAAATCTGTGGATGAAAAGTGCTACATGGGTCAGATCCAACTCCCACTGAAACTCTTAACTTCACTGATATTAGATCAGGACCTAAAAGAAGCAGGGGTGAAATATGGGCCTCATTGATATCAGTGGCAAAGTTCCCATGGATTACAATGGGCCAGGATTTTCCCTCAGCTATTTATTTATTATTAAAATATTCCATTAAAAGAACTACTTTATGGGGACAAAGGCTGAAGAGTTGTATACTGTAATATAAGGAAATGAGCTAGTTCAGTTTGCATGTTCACCTTCTTAGATTAGATCTGAATTTGAACCTATACAATGTATAATGTAAATATTAAAAATACAGTATTTAAAAGTAGGTTTCTTCTTTACCTATTAAGTTCAAGCTTCTGTTTTCCCTGCATCTAATAAATAATAATAATAATAATAATAATACTCCCAATACCTTGGAAACACAAATCCCTCATTTCTAGACTTTACTAAGCAAACAGGAACTTACTTTCAGGTCTTCTATGACAAAATGTAAATGCATTTTATAATTTATAAAACCTGTGGTTTTATATCTGGTTAATAATTAGAAATTTTAAAAACATATTTTTATCTGTTTTCCTTCTTGTTCAGACTATTGAGGATGGTATAGCTGAGATGGATGTATTTCTGAGCCATCCTTGCTTTATGTTTATGCTGGGAATTTTAATTTAGGAGATAAGTGCTAAAAGCACTGGATGGGCACAGTGGTACAAACACCAAACTGGAGAGCAAAGGGTTAAGGAATAAGTGCTGGGCCCAGGCAGCCCCACCCTGCCATACCTGCAAACCCTGCACAAGCTGGAGGTGGAGTTTAAAAAGGGAAGCAGAGCTGGTCAGAGGAGACAGAGAGTGGAAGGGAGCCAGCCTCTGATCTGGGGCAAGTACTGCTCTGGACCTCTTCTTCTCAAAGACCTGGCCACACTCACCTGTGAAAGCCTGTTAACAAGAGGCAGGTGACTGGTTGTGAAAGTCAGAAACTTTGTGATTCTTTAATTTACCCAGTTGGGAATGAGGGGACTTACGTAGGAAGTGTTCCAGAGAGGCAGCTGTTTAGCATCCCAACCTTAGAGAACAGTTGGCCACCACTGAGCACTGGATCACAGCCCAGTGGTAAAGATGGACCCAGGCTTCACTACCAACTTCAAAAGATGAGACAACAATAGGAGCCTTTTCATCAATGGTGAATCCAGTTAGAGAAGACCCTGAGTGTTCAAGGACCTAGGCCTCAAGTCCCCAAACTATGGTGAAAGCCTTGAAACCTGTGCAAGCACTGAAAGTCATCTTTATGATTGGATTTTCTTTTGGTATATCTCAAAAGTGGTGGACTGGAATGTGACTACGGTGGAGGACTGAGCCACAGAAGGAACAGGCTCTGTCCCAAGACAAAACTGAAAAGGGGGGACATCAGGGACCAAGACAGCCTGCTGCATCTCTATCTGACCACTAGAAAACACCAGAGGTGATTGTTCTCCTTTATTGGCACCTATAGCTGTAATTTAATTTTTTTTAAAATAACAGAAAACTATGGTTTTTATTTAACAGTTGAAAATAATTAATAAAACAAGAATCATGTTAATCATATGAACTAACAACACTGAGAATACTGTGGGTCTACTTGGCTACTGAAAACAACAGTCCTGTCTAGCATGGTGCAATATGGTACTCTGGAAATGAAACTTGAAGCTACAGTGGAACCAGCAGCAGAGAGATATAAGGATCAAGGGAAGATCTGTGACCAGATTATCAGGCATATGAAATATACAAGTGGCAGTATGACTCTTTGATCTGGTACCAAAAGTAATTGGGGGAAGATATTGGGGAGAACATTTTAGCTCAATAAAGATGCCTAAAATAATTAAGACTACAAAATCTGTAAAATGAATTGCAGAGAATGTGATCCTAAAATGGATTGCAAAAGCATTTCTGGTGAAAAAAAATTCATTAAGTCAATAGTATTCATATGCTTAGCCTTTAAACCATGTCAAAAATGAAATGAAATGCAACTTCAAAATATCCTTGATAATTAAAATATTGAATAAGCACCTGAAAATATTCTTCTAGTTGCTCTTTTAGGGCAAAGATAAAAACTATTTTAGCACAACTGAACATAATGATTGCTGTTCAGACAAACTGTATCAACAGATATCGCCCAGTCTAGGGGTATGTCTATACTAGCAATTTAGGTCGACTTAAGGACTCTTAAAGTCGACCTAAATTACTCCATGTCTACACCTGACTGTCATTAAGTCGACTTAATGAAAGCTTAAGTTGACTTAATAACAACCGCCCATTAGGTCGACTTAAGCCTTAAGTCGACTTTATTAAGTCGACTTAAGGATGGTGTGGATGGGGAGTAACCCTTTAAGTCGACTTTATTAAGTCAACTTAAGGCCAGTTAAGTCAACTTAACAAAGTGGACTAAATCAATTTAACTTTAAGTCGACTTAGTCCACTTTGTTAAGTCGACTTAATAAGGTCGACTTTTAAGTCAACTTAAAGTCAACTTAACTTTTTCTAGTGTAGACATACCCTAGCATACAAATATTTTTCCTATACTTAGACTAAGCAATAACTACAGACGATTCAGCCTCACCTCAGTTCTGGGAAGAATCATGGAGCAGGTCCTCAAAGAATCCATTTTCAGGCACTTGGAAGAAAGGAAGATGATCAGGAACAGTGAGCATAGGTTCATCAAGGGCAAGTCATGCCTGAACAACCCGATTGCCTTCTATGATAAGATGACTGGCTCTGTCAATGCGGGTAAAGCAGTGGACATGACTAGAACCCTGAAAATCTGCGGATACCCGCATTATATCCGCGGATATGCGCAGACCATTTCTTGCAGATGCACATCAGACATGGATCCACATATTTTTACCTGTCCAGGGCTAGAGCCCTGCAACTATGCGGATATCCATGGATCTCCGCATTATATTCGCAACCGCGTATACAATGCAGATATCCGCAGACCATTTCTTGCAGATACAGATCTGATACGGATCCACATACTTGTATCCACCCAGGACTCTAGACCTGACATATCTTGACTTTAGCAAAGCCCTGAATACAGTCTCCCACAGTATTCTTATCAGCAAGTTAAGTATGGGTTGGATGAATGAATACAGTGGATAGAAAGCTAGCTAGATCACCAGGCTCATCAATGGTTCAATGTCTAGTTGGCAGCTGATAACAAGTAGCATATCCCAGGGGGTCAGTCCTGGGATCAACTTTGTTCAACATCTTGAAAAATAATCTTGAGGATGGGATGGGTTGCATCCTCAGTAATTTTTCAGATGACACTAAACTGGGGGGAGTGGTAGATATAGGATACAGAACAACAGACAAATTGGAGGATTGGGCCGGAAAAAAGTCTGATGAAATTCAAGGACAATGCAGAGTCCTGCATTTCGGACAGAGGAATCCCAGGCACTGCTGCAGACTGGGATCAAGTGGCTAGGCAGTAGCTTGGCAGAGAAGGACTTGGGGTTACAGTGGACCAGAAGTTAGAATCAAAGTGTGTCCTTATTGCGAAGAATCCTAACAGCATATTTGGCTGCATTGGTAGAAGAGAAGCATTGCCCGCAGACCCAGAGAAGTGATTATTCCCCTCTATTTGGCACTGGTAAAGCTACATATGGACTATTGTGTCTTGTTTTGGGCTCTCCACTACAGGAGGGATCTTGAACATATTTGAGACAAGTTTTTCCTTTGTGATCTTTGCTGTTTCGTGAACCAATCCCAGTGTGAGATAAAACTTCAGGGGAGCAGTTTTAGTTTATGTCAAGGGTATTTGGTCAATATAGATATTGAGAATATAGATATTTACCCAGATTTTATGAAAGCTGTCAGAACCTTTTTTGGTATGCAAAAGTGGGCTACATATCTCACAGGGACAGCACTGCCTTCTTCAAGTCACACTGGGAACATTATCAATTCAGATTGCCTTTTTTGCTGTATGTCCCCATTCCTTGTGCACCTCTGCTATCAATCCCAGCTGGACTCAAACAGACACAAAGGACCAGACTGATACTCTAACTCATGCTGTGTAGCACATTAGTCCCTATTTGTGAAGTCAAGTGCTATTAAACACAAGCAAAAATATCAGAATTGAACCAACATGAATAAATAAAAAAGTTCTCTAAGCTATTCTGAGTCTTAGATGAAAGCTTATTAATTCTTTTTATTTTACTCAAATTACCATCTAGCCTTAATTTAATTGCCCATCTTTCCTTACACTGAACTACACTAATATTTTGTTCAGAAATGTCTTTTTTGAGTCTGTTCTCTTTTTGTAACTGATTTCATATAAATATCTGCATTTCTCTGAAATAGTTGTCTAATTTCCCTTTTTGTTAGTCCTTTTTCTGAAGTTTTTACTCTTTGCTTCAATAAAATCCTCCTTTTCACAATTTAGCTATATCACTCTGAAGTTTCCTCTTCTCAAATAAGAAAAAACTGAAATTCTTTAATCTTGCTTCATAACTAGTATTAGCTTCTTTGAGCTTCACCCTTCTAAAGCAATTATATTCTCTCTTTTTCTTAAATGCAGATGCAAATTAGGATAAAGGCATTGAAAATCCCTCCTCCCCCCACCTCATTGTTATTCCTTGCAATTTGAATTAACTAGATATTCCTGCTTCCCCCCATATAACTGAGTGAAACATGTATTTTATCTTAAATTAGAAAAATGTAATTTTAGCAACCTAAATACATTGTTTAAATGATGCCAATCCTTCACTTTGTTTTTCATTTAGCATTTGTAGTTTCCTGACAACATAGTGTCAACCTGCAACATTGATATCTTACTGTCAAGCAAGTTTTCCAAAACATTCATGACACGTATAGGTAATATTTCAAGTAATGATCTTTCCAGTACTCAGTATACTTTTTCAGATTATAAATGATTTGTTTTAGCCTAGTATTTTCTTACTCCTATGTTTCAGTGGGGTTTTGTGCCAATGTTAATATTTCATCGGTTTTCTTGCTCACTTTTGGCACTTTAATGTACAGACATGCATGAAATGGTGTTGGAAAGTGTTTCCCCCAATTCATGTCTCAGAGGGTTTATTCACAAACAATTGAAAAGCGATGAGCCTTTTTAACCAAATCTTGAAACACTCTTGTCTCTTAAGAACTTGGTGAAGATTTACTAGAATCATAGAATCATAGAATAATAGGGTTGAAAGGGACCTCACGAGGTCATCTAGTCCAACCCCCTGCTAAAAAGCAGGACCACTCCCCCTAAATTATCCCAGCCAGGGTTTTGTCTAACCAAGCCTTAAAAATCTCCAAAAATGAAGATTCTACCACCTCCCTAGATAGCCCATTCCAATGCTTCACCACCCTCCTAGTGAGAAAGTTTTCCCTAATATCAAACCTTGACCTCCCCAGCTGTAATTTGAAACCATTGCTCCTTGTTCTGTCCTCTGTTACCATCGAGAACAGCCTAGCTCCCTCCTCTTGGGAGCACCCCTTCAAGTAGTTGAAGGTTGCTATCAAATCTCCCCTCAGTCTTCTCTTCTGTAGACTAAATAAGCCTAGTTCCTTCTGTCTCTCCTCATAAGTCATGTGCCCCAGCCCCCTAATCATTTTTGTTGCCCTCCCCTGGACTCTTTCTAATTTGTCCACATCCTTTCTGTAGTGGGGAGCCCAAAACTGGACACAGTACTCCAGATGGGGCCTGACCAGTGTCGAATAGAGGGGAACTATCACATCCCTCGATCTGCTGGCAATACTCCTACTGATGCAGCCTAATATGCCATTGGCCTTTTTGGCAACAAGGGCACACTGTTGGCTCATATTCATCTTCCCATCCACCATAACTCCCAGGTCCTTTTCTACAGCGCTGCTACTTAGCCGATCGGTCCCCAGCCTGTAGCAGTGCATGGGATTTTTCCGTCCTAAGTGCAGGACTTTGCACTTGTCTTTGTTGAACCTCATGAGGTTTCTTTCAGCCCAGTGTTCCAATTTGTCCAAGTTTCTCTGGATCCTGTCCCTGCCCTCCAGAGTATCTACCATTCCCCCCAACTTGGTGTCATCCGCAAACTTACTAAGCACGCAGTCTATTCCATCATCAAGATCATTAATGAAGATGTTGAATAGAACCGGCCCCAGGACCGACCCCTGGGGCACTCCACTCATTACCGGTTGCCAACCAGACATCGAGCCATTGATTCCTACCCGCTGAGCCCGTTGATCTAACCAGTTTTCGATCCACCTTACGGTCCACTCGTCCAACCCATACTTCCTTAACTTGCCGACGAGAATGCTGTGGGAAACTGTATCAAAAGCCTTGCTAAAGTCAAGGTATATCACGTCAACGGCTCTTCCCGCATCCACAAATCTAGTCATCTCATCATAGAAGGAAATCAGGTTGGTCAGGCACGATTTGCCCTTGGTGAATCCATGTTGACTGTTCCTGATCACTCTATTTTCCTCCAAGTGTTTCAGGATGGATTCCTTGAGGACCTGCTCCATGATTTTCCCAGGGATT
This sequence comes from Pelusios castaneus, assembly GCA_007922175.1. Classification (NCBI taxonomy): domain Eukaryota; kingdom Metazoa; phylum Chordata; order Testudines; family Pelomedusidae; genus Pelusios; species Pelusios castaneus. Next base: position 7,146,920 of record ML685862.1, read on the forward strand.
GAGGTGAGGCTGACTGGTCTGTAGTTCCCTGGATCCTCCTTTTTCCCTTTCTTAAAGATAGGTACTATATTTGCCTTTTTCCAATCCTCCGGGACCACCCCCGTTCACCACGAGTTCTCAAGGATAATGGAAATAGGATAATAGAGATAGGAAAAACTTCAAAAAGTTTGGATCCTTTTCTGAAGCTGTTTCAAACTTGTAATATTCTATCTGCTTTTATGAATACTATGACAGATATGGCAATTTCCTGCAATGTTCTGAACAAACCTTACTGAAGGATCTTAGGAGTTCATTGTACTAAAAAAGCAAATATTTATGTATTATTTTGGGACTGTATGTAACTTCTTTGAGTTGGAGACATAGCTAATGTAGACCCAGGGAAGTATTTTGAGCTTCTGTGGACGGTTTGAAACAATGTGCTAGCAAAACAAAGTTAAGTGGGATTCTTAGGAAATACTTAGGAGGAAGGGAAAGGAACTTCTCATCTCCAGACCCATTATCTACTGATCACCTGTTACATGAGGACAAGATCAGAGGCCCATATTGGATAAAAGAGTGACTCTTCAGATTCATGGCTGTCCTTGTTCTGAGTGAAAGCTGACACAGAAAGACCTCAGAGGGGTCCAAAGGACCGCTCACCTGCCAGAAACCCAGATGAAGTTTGGGTGATATCTGGGAAGCTTTCTAGTATGCATGTAGATTTTACTGTTTGTAATGTTTTCACCTTAAAAAATAAACGTGTCTGCTTAGAAAGAGTTGTGTGGTAACTTAACTGTGGATAATAACACTGTTTATAGAGAGAAAAATAAAGTAGGCCTGCTTAGGTAGTCTGACTTTCTTAAGGAATCTGGAGTGTAGGAAGGGAACCATGAAGCCTAGAAATACCCAGATCAGAAGAGAAGGGAATGATCGTCTCCATCCCGGAGAGCTGTGGGATGGGGAACTGGATGCCTGAGAGTGTGTGGTCTCACTGGACCATGAGGGCAGTGGCAAACAGGTGCAGTTGCTCTGAAATGTGACAAGCAGAGTTATAGCCAGCCCGTTTTCTGGCCAGGCTTCTGACTCTCCACGGTAGACTTGGCAAGTACTGCTTCCGGTCATGTAATCAGAAGCTTCCCGATGGTGCTCCAGTTGCCTAGCAAATAGAGCACTGGGAGGAGCAGGGTAGGGCCGTCCTTAGGGGGGGCGAATGGGGTGATCGCACTGGGCCCCGCGGTTATGTGGGCCCCGGGTTGTCCTGCTCCCAGTGGGGCAGTGCGGGGCCCACGCCGCAGCCCCTGCATGGCCACGCTTCGTCCTGCTCCCCACTGCCTTTGGCAGCGAGCCAAGACAGAGGGATGGGGGCGAGATCACTTCACCCGGCCTCTGGGCCAGCCCTCCCCACACCCAGGGTAGAGCAGCCAGCTGACCCACAGGGGCCAGGTGGGTGCCGTGCCCACACATGGTCCCTGGCTGTGGCCGGGCTGGGACTGGCTGGACTCCCGGCAGTAGTCGAACCCTGAGGGTGGCCTGGAGTCCCCGGCCGGCCAGCCAGCCAGCTCCCAGATCGAGCCTCGGCCAGGGCCAGCTCCTGCCGACGGGTGGCCTTGTGCTCCGGTTTGGGGCCGGGGCTGGGGTCAGCAGGTCGCCTCGTGCTCTAGGCCGGGGCTGGCGGGCGGGTTCTGGTTCCTGGCCTGGGCTGGGGCCGGGGCTGGCTCTCTGCCAGCAGGTGGCTCCCAGTCCCTGGGGAGGCGATCAGGGTGCCTGGGGGATGGAGTGGGCTGGCCTGCCACCACGCTTCCCTCCAGTTTGGGGGCATGGGGGCCCCACCTAGGCCGATTGGCCCTGGGCCCCACTCCCCCAAGGGATGGCCCTGGAGGAGGGACGGGGAGAGGCAGCCCGGCCCATGCTGCTTAAAGGCAGCAATAGCTGCCCAGGGTCAGAGTTGCATGCATGGACAGCAGTCAGCCCCCAGTCAAACCTGCTGGATGGTCCATGGTCGCTGTGGCAAGCACTGCTTCCAGGCGCTGTGGTGGGTGGAGGTGGGAGGGCCTGCTGGCCAACAAGATGGGCCCATGCCCATCCATAGTGATGCTTCTGATGACAATCTGTAGGAAACATTGACACCTAGAAAATGATTTGAGCAGGTAGCTCATTTACTGACATCTTTTCAGCATCTAAAAGAATGCACTACTGATGACAAATATTTCTCCAAGGTTTTGTTTGCTTACACATTCGGTTAAATAATTGAACTACAACAATGCTATCTGCCCCCAAATAATGTTACATTCTTCTCTAAAAATGGAAACTATTAAACTGGCTCTCCCAGTAAGTTTAAAGTATGCCTTAGCACTAAGTCAGGGGTTGGGTTGGCAACCTTTGCCTGTCCCCAGGCCAGCCCTGCCCACCACACCCTCAGCAGCTGCAGGGGGTGGGGCCAGCAGGACACAGGAACCAATGGCTCCTTTTCCCTGCTGCCCCCGCCCCACTGCGCTGCTCCTGTCCCCTGCTGGCCACCCTCCCCAGCTGGGGTTAGGGCCAGCAGGGGACAGGAGCCATGCACGCAGCTGCTCCTTTTCCTTGCTGGCTCCACCCACCAGCTGGGAATCAGGGCCAGCAGGGCACAGAAGCCGACGTGCATGCGACTCATGTGTCCCTAACCTCCACTGGGTCAGATGCATCATCGCATGCCATTGACAATAGGTGTGCATGCCAGGTTTGGCATGCATGCTGGGGGTTGCCAACTCCTGCTCTAGGTGGTTTCGGAGGCAGCGTGAATACTTTTTTTGAGCATGTTTTGTTACTTCTACTTCATACCCCATCCAGAAAGCAGGAAGCACAAGGAGACATCGAAACAAAACTGCAGTAGTAGAGCTGATCAGGAACTCTTTTTGATTGGAAAATGAGATTTGGTCCAACTTTACAAACGTCTCATTTGGTAAAAAAGGTTTGGAATTGCCAAAAAGTCCTTTTTGACATTTTCCAAACAAATATATATATTTGTCAGTTCAAAATGACTTTGTTTAGAAATGGAAGTTAATTTTAGTTAAGATTTTAAAAGGTCAATGTTTTGAGATGATAAAAAATGAAAAATCATAGTTGACCTGAGCCCAAAAAGTTCAGATTCTCAAATCACAAAAATTTGAGATTTCACCATTTTTTCCCATTCAAATTTTTTTAAATAAAAAAGGAAGATCATTTCCATAATAGTAGGGGATCTCACCTCTGAAGCAACTGCAAAATTATACGTCCAATGTCTCCTGATTCCCTACCGAACAGCAGCCTCTCAAGCGGGGAGTTTATACATCTTAGCATGCCTCCTGTTCATTTCTCTACACTTCGTTTCACCATCTTTTGTTCTGCTCACCTGCTACTCAAAAATAGTCTTAAGGGGCACAAACACCTTCTATTGTCACCATCACCTTTGTTTTATAGTAGAAAGACAAGCACCTGGAAGAGCTTGCTTTACTATATTTCATGTTGTAAAATAACTTCCATTATAACCCCTCTTTTTAACACACAACTTTCCTAGAAATTCATATTTTGCTTGATCCCTGGTTTGGTACAGTATCTGAAACTATATCTATGTATTTATAGAGTATGGCACTCTTCCATTTAAACAAATTCTAACTTTTCTAGGCAGAGCTACAGCAAAACACCTGAAGTCTGACACTAAGTGTATCAATTCATAGTCTTCAGTGAGGATTATTGTTCTGGCTATGTGGGGAAAAAAAAGTCCTTGCATGACTTTAACCTTATATCTCTGCATTGTCAACATTAAACCTCAACATCACATGGAGCCAGGCATTCTGTTTAATTGATAATGAAGGCAGTTGACAACATGGCAGAATTCATAGCAATACTTGTAACCACATGACCTAGGCTAAACTAAAAAATCCATTTCACCCTTGATGGAGTTCATCACTGTAGTCCAGCTGTTACCTCCACAAGAGCACTGCCAGCCTCTCACAAAAAAAAGGATATCCATTTAGATTAGGAAGACTGCTAAACAAGAATTGTAATCGTAATAGCAATAGCAGTGATAATGATGGGTGATATTATTCCAATAGCCATAAAACTAATGTTACAAAAAAAGGATGACTTCATAACGGTGAACAGAGATTCTACCCAAGGGGTCCTACAGAAATAGTTGTCCAGTTAAGGAAGGTTTCAGCTAATGTTAAATCTTTAGCACCATCACAGGATCTGATCCTCCACTCCATGGCTAAGTCTACACTCAGAAAGTTAGGTCGACTTTCTTAAGTTGACTTTCTAAAGTCGACTTTAAATCGACCTTATTAAGTCGACTTAGAGAGTCCACACAAGACTCTTTAGTCTACTTAAAGGTGCTCCTATTAAGTCAACTTAGAGAATCTTCACTAGACTCTCTAAGTTGATTGGATAGGTGGAGGGAGAGCCAGCCTTGCACGGCTGGCTCTCCCCAGACCAGGAAGCTGCTCGCAGCTCGTCCCGGCGAAAGCCAGCTGGCTCTCCCCGGGACGAGAAGCTGGGGGCGGCTCGTCCCAGGAGAGCCAGCCCTGCAAGGCTGGCTCTCCATGGGATCGAAAAGCTGCTCGCAGCTTGTCCTGGCAAGAGCCAGCTGGCTCTCCCAGGACTGAGAAGCTGGGAGCGACTCTCCTGGCTCCCTTCTCCCCAGGACCGCTCAGGTTCCAGGCAGAAAGAAGCACAGTCTCCCTTCTGGCTGGGAAAATGGAGTCCTGGGGAGAAGGGAGCCCCGCGGTCCCTTCTCCAGACCATGCTCCAGCTGACAGGGAAACCCCGGGGTCCGGGCAAGAAGGGAACATGCTCCTGAGCGGTCCCAGGGAGAAGCAAGACGGGAGAGCTGCCTGCGGCTTCTCAGTCCAGGCAGAGCCAGCCGTTCACCGGCTGGCTCTGCCAGGGATGAGCCACGAGCAGCTTTTCTGTCTCGGCAGAGCCTGCCTTGCAGCGCTGGCTCTCGCCGGGATGAGCTGCCTGCATCTTCCTGGGGGGAAGGGAGCCTCCCGGGCTCTCCAGCCAGGGTTCCAGTGGGGGATCCCCTCCTGCTGGAGCCCTGGCTGGGGAGCCCTTCTCCCCGGGACTGTGGCTTCTCTGGCAGGGAATCCACAGGTCTGGGGAGAAGGGAGCAGGGGCTCCCCAGGGGACAAGGGAGCCACAATGGCTCCCTTCTGCCAGGGAGCCATGCGGGGCTCCCTTGTCCCCCCCGCCCTAGGTCGACCAAGTCAACTTAGGGCATCTGGGCTGGCTAAGTCGACTTAATAGAGTCAACTTAAATACTAGTTCGAATTATAACGAGGTGTTATTAATTCAAACTAGTTTTTCCTTAATTCAATTTAAGGAGCAGTTTAAGTCGAATTAAGGAAAGCTAGTGTAGACATGGAGTAAATTAAGTCGACTTAAGCCTGCTTAAGTCAACTTAATTTATAAGTGTAGATGCACCCCATGAGTGCAACTACATCAATGTTAGTGGGGTCAAACTGGCATAACAGAAAGAAAAATCAGGCCTTCTTTCTTTTCCAGAGCTCTCAGGGTATTGTAGACAGTTGTGCATTTCCTAGGAAACCTTCTACTTTCCTGCCATGATAATGTGTCAGAATGTTTTTAACAACATACAGTTAGACACTGGGGGTCTGACTCTGCTTCCTCTGATCCCAATAGAAACATGGTAAAATTGATTGGTGCAGGTTTGGACCTGTTCTAGGATATTTTGTGAAAGGAATGTAATTATCACTTTTATGCAGCCAGATTATTTATTAAAGAAACTGCTATAGTAACATTTTTTAAAATATACTCATGAAAAGCTACCAGTTATCTTTCAGTCTGAAAAGCAGCATAGATTTCTTGGTCAGTTTCTCTTCTAACCCCCTCACTCCTCTCCTAAGCACAACAGATGATTTTCATACAGACCTGTTAATCAATAGAGCCAAAGAAAATTTCAGTATGCAACTCACATGCAGGACATATAAGCGAAATGCAGTTAGGGTCGTGAGTCTTCATTAGTAATATTATTTCCATAAAAATAAAGTCATAAGTAAAGTATAAAACAGTAATCATCAGTTTGCAATATAGTGCATTGTAAATCTAAAAATTGATTATGTATAAGTATGTAAATAATCATATGGCATATGTAACTTGAACAACTCATGTTATGCTGATTTTGTACATAAATAATTTTAGAATTTTTCTGCTTCATATAAATTAGAAAATATGGACTATAACAAAACAGATGCCTATTGTTAGTAGCTAATGGGCTGATAATTCTTTCTCTCTTACTCAGTCCTTGAGCCATCCCACTAAAAACAATGGAATTGCTTGGAGGGAAAGGTACTAGTCCATATGAGTAAGGATATCAGAACCTGGCCATATACGATTGTAGATGATTGCCAGCATGTGACTTGATGGATGGCCTCCTGGTGATGGTCTGGGGAATTGCTCAAGTGGCACTTCCATCTGTGCTCTGTATCTCCCAGCATCTATCTCAGCCTTCAAGCTGAGTCCTTTTTTAGTTCCCCCCGTCGTCTCAATCTGAGTCAGTGGCTTCCACTAATCCTATTGCTAACCACTCGTGGTGTGAGGGAGGGATCTGGACCCACCCACTTCTCCAATTTCTGGCCCAGGGACCCTATGCATTATACCTATACATCTCAACCCCCCAACGCAGTTCATCAGGTCCCCTGATCCACAGCCACGCCACCTCCAGGTACCTCTCTCCCTTGTTTCAGGGGCTGGTCTCTGGTCAAGCACTATCAGTTTTCATGGAGTTGTCCTTGCTTCTGCCTCCTACAACCAACGCAACACCACATCCCTACTCCCCACAGATCAGAGAAAGACTGCCCAGAGCTGGGGCTGCAGCAATCTTATACACAGGGGTCCTTGGCCTTGACTAGCTCTGCAGCTTCCTGCTCCCATTGGCCGCTCCCTTTTACAGGATTTTAACCCCTCTCCCACCAGAGGGAAACTACCCTGCTAAAAGGATCATAACATGCACTAAAACCTATAGCATTTTTAATTGAGATGTCTTTTCTTTCTTTGGCATCCATCAGTCTTGAAAGACTATGGGTAGTGCCCCTGCGAAGTAGACAATTTACTCAATTGGTTTTATGCTAGGCATAGCTGTGTTTGAAAGAGACAATCTCTGCCACATTTGCCACATTTAAAGATGGCATGTAGACCTTTGAGACTCTGCCTTCTGCGAGCTCTTTTCTCCTCTGCTAAGCTGGCCTGCTTCCTCTCTTAGCATTGGAGACCTTTATTGAGCTCTTGTTTCTAAAGGCTACAACCCTGTGTGTCATCTTCCCACTTCTCCATATCCAACTACATTTGTTTGAGGTCTCACTTGCACACATCCTTGAATTTTGGGCATCTCTTACATCTTTACCTACATGTCAGTTTGCCATAAATGGATGTCTTGTGAGTAGTCCAAGTGAGAGGAGGTGTCTCTCTTTAAGGACTGTTTGCAAACCAGGTATACTGGCCCACTTGAGCACTTCAGTGTTGATGACACTGTTCCCCCAGGAGATTCCAAAATTTCAAAGACAATGCATCTGAAAACTGTTGAACTTTTCTCTGCTGATGAGAGTACAAGGTCCATGTCTTGCTCCCGTACAAAAAGAGTACTGATAACATATACACAATACACACAGATCTTTGTGTGTTCTGTCAGTTTGTTGTTTTCCCATACCCTCTTGCTCAGTCTAGATATTGTTGTGGCTGTTTCTCCAATGTAGATATTGAGTTCCTTTTCATGTGAAAGGTTGACTGAGACAGTAGACTCCAAGTATGGGAACTCATTCACCACTTCAAGTTCGTAATTAGTGATGTTGATGAACGGTGCTTCTTCAACTCCTTGATACATGATGTTAAGTTTTTTTAGGCTTTTAATAAGCCTGAAGTCTTGGCAGGGTTTGGAAAAATTGTCCATGAGGACATTGACTTAGGCATCAATGAGATGAGATCCTATGTTCCCTGAACATGTCCAAATTGTGAACTTCTTGATGGAAACTCTTCTTGCTATACTTGCAAGATACTTTCCCCAACCCATTAGCATCACCTACAATGTTACCAGACTAAGCTTTAATCTGTTCACTTGTGTCTAAATTCTAACCCCAGGCAGGTGTTGGGAAAGCACAGGGTATGTCTACACCAGCAATTTAGGTTCACTTATGGAAGCTTAAGTCAACTTAAATAAAGCCACACCCACATCTGACTTTCATTAAGTCAACTTAAGGCTTCCTTCAGTCAACTTAATAACTACTGTCTTTAGGTCGACTTAACGCCTAAGTCAATTTATTAAGTCGACCTAAAGCCAGTGTGGCCACCCTAAGTTGACTTGATTACAAAAGTCGACCTAGGGCTGGGGACAATGGAGCCCTGGCTCCCTGGCAGAAGGGAGCTGCAGCTCCCCCTGGGGACAAGGGAGCCACCCATGTCTTCCTTGTCCCCGGGGGGAGCCATGGCTCTCTTGTCCCTGGGGGGGAGCCGTGGCTCCCTTCTGGCTCCCTGGCAAGAAGATACCCATGCGGGTCCCAGCAAGAAAAATCGACTTAACTTTTCAAGTGTAGACATATCCACAGAGGAAGAAGTATCTGTGTCAGAAGAAAATGAGACTCAGGAGTAATATGGAATTGAATTGTACTACAGTAGAAACTCCAGGTTACGAACACATTGGGAATGGAGGTCATTCGTAACTCTGAAATATACATAATGCTGAACAAAAATTTCCCGTTGTTCTTTCAAAAGTTTACAGCTGAGCATTTACTTAATAGAGCTTTGAAACTTTACTGTGCAGAAGAAAAATGCTCCTTTCCTTTTTAAAGTATTTTATTTTTAACATGATTCTGTATTGGTACTGTATTGTATTTGCCTTGGGGGGAGGAGGGACGGAGTGCCTCTACTGCATTGCATACTTCAGTTCCAAATGATGTGTGAGGTTGACTGGCCAGTTTTTAACTCTGGCGTTCATAACTCTGAGGTTCTACTGCATCACCAAAGCCTTGTTCACCTTTCTGTCTCTATCGTCCATCTAGCTCACATACGTATTGAATGTGGGACTGGGACCAAAAATTCTCTTGATGAGCAAACCATGACAGATTGCTCAGGACAGAATCAATTGCCCAAAAGGCATCCTCATGGGTCTGTCTGAGAGGAAGAACATAATCATTCAAGAACTGAGCCATTCCAGAAGGCCTCACACTTAGCCATCTGAAATCTCCTGTCCGGGGTTGCTATTTAATTATTTGTGTTTCATTTATTATCCTTCACTTAGGCTCAGTGCAGTCATCAATAGTTCCAGCCCTATTTTTAAAGTGCTAGGAAGAACTAAAGATTCACATAAAACTTATAAATGGTATTACAACAAGAATATTGAGATGATTGGAGACCAAGGATTAGTCAATCAGTCACCAGGCACATGTGGTAGCCATGTAGTTATTCTAATAAGCCAGGAAGTCTCTAACAGTTAGCTCATAATGGTTCTGAGAGGTAAGCTAGAAAATTTACTCAGGGATGATAGCTTGCAAGTAAGAAAATAGGCAGCTGAAAAAAAGAGAATGATACTTTTGAAGGCATGCCTCTCAACTCCAACCATTCTTTATTCATACTCAAGGAGATAATGATTAACCACAGGAGGCCTAGACCTACTGACTCCATTCATCCAGTATGCCACTCTAGTTCAAGAGAGATAAAGTATAGTAGACAGTAGTACCTTAGCCTGTCACTACTTGTTTGAGCTTCTGAAAATGCATTTCAGGCTAGACCAGCCTGAGAGCTTCCCGTGCACCAAATAAGACTAGATTATAATTCCCAGAAGACAGTTAGTGATGGAAGAGCTTTAGTGAGATTTTTACACTAGTAAAAATTCAGCTCCAGTATTTTCTTTCATTTGATGAAATATTCACAGGAACCACGCACACTTCCTGCTGCATTTTTTGATGCAAGCATCGTTGCCATCATTGATGTCAGCAGAACATAGCTAGAGGCCTAGTAATTAGTTTTCTCTGTGGATAAAAATGTAAGCATGCATTCAGTGTCACATTAAATGTAGAGGGTTGGAAGTGATTGCTGAGTGAAAGTCGGGAGGAACAAACCCAGGCCTATTTGTAGCGGGGAATGTTCCACCATTGTGTTGCTCTGAATAGTATGAAAATGGAATCACAGCTGGCATCACAGTATAAATATGCAGAGACAGGTCATCCTGCATATGATTGTCAAATACGTAAGGTCCTGTCAGAACACTTGGAAACTACCGTATTTTTCGGACCATAAGACGCACCTGACCATAAGACGCACCCAGTTTTTAGAGGAAGAAAGAAAAAAGAAGGCAGGCAAAGAAGAGAAAGAAGGAAAGAAAAAGGAAAGCAAAGGAGAGAAAGAAGGAAAGAAAAAGGAAAGCAAAGGAGAGAAAGAAGGAAAGAAAAAGGGAGAAAGAAAAAGAGAGAAGGAAGGAAGAGAAAGGAAGAGAAAGAAAAAGAAAGAAGAGGAAACAGGAAGAGAAAGAAGGAGGAAGGAAGGAAGAGGGAAAGAAAGAAAGAAAAGCAAGCCAAGGCCACCGGCGGGATAGGACCGTGCCGCGGCCCTGGGAAGCCGCCGGCGGGACAGGACACTGCTGCGGCCCTGGGAAGCCGCCGGCGGGGGGGAGCATACCCCAGCCCTGGAGGCTGATCCCGGCCCGGTGCTGGGAGGCCGAGGCCATGGATTAGCCCGGCCCCGGGAAGGAGGCGGACGGCGGACGGCGGGTGGGAGCCCGGGAGCCCGCTGCCGCAGCCACCCCTGTGGCCTGGCCGCGTGGGGCAGGCAGGCAGGCCCACGCTCCGGACCCTAGCCTGAGCCTGCCTGTCCCAACCTGGGGGTGGGGAGGGCCAGCCCAGAGGCTGGGCGTAGGCCGGGTGTGCTGCGGCAAAGCGGCTGCCCTGGGGGTTGGAGGGAGCAGAGGGGGCTGCCGGGCTGCACGGGGGTCCCTCACTGCTGCGCAGGTGGTGAGACGGCCACTCTGCGGACACGCGCCCGCGCAGCTTAGAGGGAACACTGCTTGCTGGACAGCATTCGCACTATAAGACACACCCTCATTTTCCCCCCACTTTTGGGGGGAAAAAAGTGCGTCTTATAGTCCGAAAAATACGGTAAGTGGTCAGTAATCTGATAAATCAGAAGAATAGAGGTGCCAAACAATTAAAACAATTACAATTAAACGCAAGATTAAAAAAATAATTGTGATGAATTACAATTTTAATTGCACTGTAAAACAATAACAGAATATCATTTATTTTAATGGTAACTTGGGTGTTTTCTAAATTTTCAAATATATTGATTTCAGTTACAATACAAAATAGAAAGAGTACAGTGCTCACTTTATATTATTTCTGATTACAAATATTTGCACTCTAAAAAAGATAACAGTATTTTTCAATTCACATCGTACAAGTATTGTAGTGCAATATTTATCTGAAATGCAACATACAAATGTAGATTTTTTTTTGTTATACAACTGCAGTCAAAAATAAAACAATGCAAAACTTTAGAGCCTATGTAACCCACATGCCTTATAGGGAGATATCTCTTTAATAGATTGGTTAGGACTAGGTCATTGTTGCTAGGCAGATTTAGAAATCCATATCCAGAAGTTTCTGGAATTGAGTCTGGTAGCTTTGGGCATGCTCCATTAGGTTCCCTGTTGCTGGGGTTAGATGCCATGAGAGCAAGCAGGCAGGGCAGATGCTTTTCATAAAATAATAGAAACTGGAAGGGACCAGGAGAGGTCATCGAGTCCTGTTCCTTGCACTTATGACAGGACCAAGTACCCTCTTAAACCATCCCTAACAAGTGTTTGCTAATCTTCTCTTAAAAACTTCCAATGATGGAGATTCCACAACCTGCCCAGGCAACTTATTCCAGTGGTTAATCACCCCTGACAGTTAGGAATTTTTTCCTAATGTTCAACCTAAACCTCCCTTGCTGTAATTTAAGCCCTTGTAACAGCCTTTTAGGTACTTGAAAACTGTTATGTCCCCTCTCAGTCTCTTATTTTCCAGACTAAACAAACCCAATTCTTTTAATCTTTATTCATAAGTCAAGGGTTCCAGACCTTTAATCATCTGTGTGTTGCTCTTCTCTGGACTTGCTCTAATTTGTCCACGGTTCCTGAAATGAGGTGCCCAGAACTGGACACAATACTCCAGTTGAGGCCTAATCAGTGCACAGTAGAGGGGAAGAATTACTTCTCGTGTCTTATTTACAATACTCCTGTTAATACATCCCAGAATGGTGTTTGCTTTTTTTGCAACAGTGTTACACAGTTTACTCACATTTAGCTTGTGGTCCACTATGACATCCAAATCCTTTCCATAGTACTCCTTCCTAGGAAGTCATTGCCAATTTTGTATGTGTGTAATGGATTGTTCTTTCCTAAGTGAAGAATTTTGCATTTGTCTTCATTGACTTTCGTTCTATTTATCTCAGACCATTTCACCACTTTGTGATTTTGAATTGTGATTCTATCCTCCAAAAGACTTGCAACCCCACCCATCTTGGTATTATCTGCAAACTTTATAAGTATACTCTTTATGCGATCATCTAAATCATTGATGAAAATATTGAAATATTGGCAAAGCCAGGTTTGCTTTATGTGAATGGGGAGAAGCTGAGCCAGGAGCAGACAGCAGGTGGTTTTTCCCTGACTCTGAAGCATTTTGCAGCGGGTTAGTGATATTGTTTATCCTCCAATACAGAAGCCTGGAAGTATTAATTATAGAGAAGGCATCATTAGGAGAGGAAAATAATTTCTTTTAACCATATACTTTAAATGTTGTTTGACTTCTTAGTCCAACTGTTTGAATTGTTGTCTCAACTAGCGTGATGCACCAACATTTCTTTAATGTAATAATGAGGAAAAGCCGATTATATTTGTTATTGTCAGAGTTGTGTTTCCTGTTAACAGGGTTTCTTTATCTATATGTAACTGAGCATTGGTTAATCAGTAAGCTGAAAGGATAACAGTGATTCCAGCAGAGGAGGAAGAGTCTGAATGGATTTCTGCTGAAGATACCTATAAACAAAGGAGAGGGTAGCTGCTTCTTTCAACTCAGAAGCCTGTGGTCTTGGTGAACAGAGAGTATAACTGAGATTCAGGTGAACGCCACCTAAGCTTTGGGAACTCTTGAGTTTCTTGTCACACAGTGTTTCTGTGGGGACTGCCCTATTTAGATTCAGTTTCTTTCTTTCTTTTTCTTTTTCCTTGTTTATGTTGGTGAAAAGACAGATATAAAGATAATGTGGATTATAAAATAGCCATATTATGTTATAAAAGCTAATTAGTATTATCATAAGATTTATAAAGGTAGTATTTAATAAAGTTCATTATTTTTATTAGGATTTGAATGTAGTGAAGTAACTCTGAACAATCTTTGCTGAAAGTCCTTCAGACAGAATCCTTGTCTTCAGCTGCTTCTCCATAGGAGTTGAGGTTTATTTTATTAGGCACCGGAGAAAGGCAATGAAGTGAACTCTAGCCTACCCAAAGGTTACATCTACACACCCACTCATCCCCATTTCTTGTTCAGCCAATCACTAAGAAAAATAAGTTTATTTATATTTATGGGAAATAATGCTGCCAATTTCTTATTTACAGTATTACCTGAAAGTGAGAACAAGATTTTGCATGGCAATTTTATAGGCAGAATTGCAAGGTACTTACATGCCCGATATGATAATGTCTGTATGCCCCTTCATGCTTCGGCCACCATTTCAAGAGGACATTTTTCCATGCTGATGATGCTTGTGAAAAAATTGTGTTAAATAAATTTGTGACTGAACTCCTTGGGGGCAAATCACATATCTGCTGCTCTGTGGTTTTAACATGAATTATATGTCAGAATGCAGTTCTGGCAATCTCAGATGATAAACCAGCACACGTTTGACAGAAAAACACTTTCACTGTAAATTTGACAAAATGCAAAGAAGGTACCAATGTGAGATTCCTAAAGACAGCTGTAGCACTCGACCTGAGGTTTAAGAATCTGAAGTGTCTTCCAAAATGAAAGAGGGACAAGGTGTGAAATATGCTGTCAAAGTCTTAAAAGAGCAACACTCCAATGTGGAAATTACAGAGCCCAAACCACAAAAAATTTAAATCAGCCTTCTGTTGGTGGCATCTGACTCAGATGATGAAATGACCATGGGTCAGGCTGCACTGCTTTGTATCATTCTAGAACAGAACCCACCATCAGTATGGAAGCGTGTTCTCTGGAATAGTGGCGGAGCATGAAGAGCCATATCTGCCGCATAAATAACTTGCAACGCCAGCTACATAAGTGCAATTCAAATGCCGGCTCTCACTTTCAGATGACATTGTAATTAAGAAGCAGGCAGCATTATCTCTCATAAACATAAAAAACCCAAACACTTGTTTCTCGTAGCGTTTGGCTAAACAAGAAATAGGACTGAGTGGACATGTAAGCTCTAAAGATTTATATGGTTTTCTTTTTGAGTACAGTTATGTAACAAAGTCTACATTTGTAAGCTGCACTTTCACAATAAAGAGATTGCACCACAGTATGTGTAAGAGGTGAATTGAAAACTACTATTTTTTCTTTTTTATAGTGTAAAAATTTGTAATAAAAATAAATACAAAATATGCATTGTAGACTTTATATTCTGTGTTGTAATTGAAATCAATGTATCTGGAAATGTAGAAAAACATCCAAGCTATTTATAATAAATGTAAGTTGGTATTCTATTATTTTTTAAGAAAGTGTGATTAAAATGTGATTAATCATGATTAATTGTTAATCAAATAAACTCAAAGGATTAACTCAAAACAAGTTAACTGTGATTAACTGACAGCCCTACAGAAAGTCTCTGACAATCAGGCCAAAATGTATCTGAGATCTGGTTCCCTTATGCTGTGACTTATTTCAAGTGTCCCTAAATCCTGCCTTTTCAACAGGTGTTTTGGCTGTACTAATATAACTTGCTTTGTTCAGGTTTTGGGTTTGTGCTTTGAATTAAATGAAGCCCAGAAGGGGAAAAATGTAAAGAGCTCTGTAGTTGGGGCTTTCTTCCTTTCCCCAGCTAGTGAGTGTACACTGGTTTGCAACATTATTTTAAAAAAATTAAATAGAGAACATGTCTCTAAATCCCCAAGACAACTTTGGAAGTCTTGTTAAGTTTTCATTAGCTTTAAAAACAGAAGCAAGGACAATATGTGGTTTTATCACAGAAGGGCCAAAACCAAAATCTTGAATCCCAAGGGCTATGTCTACACTTGAAAAGTTAAGTCGACTTTAGAAAGTTGACTTAACTTTTCAAGTGTAGATGTGGCCCCTTTTTGCCTTATTAAGTCAACTTAATGTTAAGTCAACTTAAAAAGGTCCAACTAGGCACTACTCCACATCTCCATTGGCTTAAGTCGACTTAATAAAGTTGACTTAAGCACTAGTTTGAATTAAAACTAGGTGTTATTAATTCAAACTAACTTTTCCTTAATTCGACTTAAGGAGCAGCTTAAATTGAATTAAGGAAAGCCCAGTGTAGACGCGGAGTAAATTAAGTCGACTTAAGTCTCCTTAAGTCGACTTAATTTGTAAGTGTAGACACATCTAACATCTCTGAATTTTAAAGCCAAACCTAAATCCAGAATTTTTAAAATGATCCTATTTTATAATAGAAAGAACCAAAACTTGAACATACATTCTCGCCATTTTAGGACCATTTGTAATCTGCATTGGGATCTGAAATGGGAGGCTTGAATCCACTTTGAGCTATGTTGCAAAATAGCTTTTGTATCTATATATTTACAATCCTATGAGATTTGATGGCAGGGAAAGCTCTGAAGCATCATGTCTACAGCCTTGCAGTATACCCATTCACTTGGTCCCAACAAACACAGAGGGTGTATTTTTAGAGTAAAATGAGGCTTACAAAAAAGACTAAGAAATACTATACTAGAAGATTTGACACTGCTGGCTGATATCCTTTAGAAAAGCAAATGTACGTAGCATTACACTCAAAAATTATGTTAACAAGCTAGTTAAGGTTGCAAAGTCAAACACTCTAAAGTAAGAAAATACCTGAATTGAGATTGCCTTTGCAGACTTAATTTGGCTTCCTTTCTCAAACGCATCATGACAATTTTTCATTATACAGTCATGTACTATTTTATCCATGGGACGTCTGGCTCACTTAGTTCATGGGAGGCATCAAGAAGGCACAGTTGCAGGGGGGGATTCTGCTCAGTTCCTACAATTCCTGGATGGTGCATGCTCTGTCACTGTGGAGACGGAGCATACTCAATTTGATGGGCACACAGCAGCTCTTAGGGAATGGAACATGTTTCTTTATAGATGGAATCTCTATAAAGTTAGCTGCCCAACTCTCAACAGATCTCTACTGATCATGTGAAAACTAAGATTTTTCAGAGATTTATAATTTGTCTAGATTTGGGCAGATTTTCATAAGAAAAGCAAAAGATTAATTCCTGACACCAGGGCAAGTGATCTGAAAAATTTCAAATCCTTGCTCAAAAGCTTAGTGAGGGAAACAGAGATTGGGGGAGTGGGGAGTTTATCTATGTTAAAAAAAATTACTTATAACCAACTTATTTTTCCTCATCTTCATTCTCAGAAATGGTTGAATCATTTTAGGTGAAACTTTACAGAAAGATTAATCCTTACTCAGATGTCCAATACAGAAATGTTCAGCATGAACAGCTGAAGTTTGGCAAAGTTATAAGGAAATGAAAACAAGGTCTTATAATGGAAATTGTTGGGAAACATAACCTATTAATAGTGCTACCTCTGACACCTATCATAGTTATGTCAAAGAAAGTATGAGTGCTGAGATAGCTAATGAAAACTCAAATGAGGTGGGAAAGTCTGAATACACATAAGAAGGTTTAATCAGTACTGCATATGACACTGAACGAGGCTAAAAGGCAAGACTTTCTTTTTTTTTCCCCTGTCAGAGATTATGGATTAGTCTAAAACATTAGCCAGATGTGTTCATGCAGAATTTACATGCCTGGAAGCCCTGACCTCTCCCAAGGGTAAATATGGA
The DNA here is from genome assembly GCA_007922175.1 of Pelusios castaneus. Lineage (NCBI taxonomy): Eukaryota > Metazoa > Chordata > Testudines > Pelomedusidae > Pelusios > Pelusios castaneus. Next base: position 7,163,945 of record ML685862.1, read on the forward strand.
TAAGCTTCTTGTTTTTCTCCTGGAACACAGATCTCAGCAGAGATTTCATTGGGGGTAGGAGCAGGGTTGGCTAAAGGTTAAGCAAAAGGATACCTCTTCCTAGGCTGCACAGGCCTGCAAAAAGTCCTACCAATTTTGGCTTCCATTAGCAATAATTATGATAACCAATGTTGATCGATAGGTAGTGGTCTCTGGCCCTTTTCTGAGTCCATCAGAATCTCCCCAAACAAATAAGATGATTGCTTTCTATAAAGAAATTAGAGGGATAAGTCTTTTCCCTCCTTCCTAGTATTTAAGTTAAGTGTTTGAGTGGCCACAAAATCAAATGGATATAAAATGTCCATCAACAAATTTAGGCTTGAAATTAGACAAAGGTTTCTAACCATTGAAGGAGGGAAGTTCTGGAAAAGCCTTCCAAGGCGAGCAGTAGGGACAAAAATACTTAATTGTCTTCAAAACTGAGCTTGATAAATTTATGGACAGGATGGAATGATGGCATGTAGCTGATCTGCATCTGCAAGCAGCAAATATCTCCAATGGTTGGAGATGGGACACTAGCTGGGGAGGGTTCTGATTTACTACAGGGAATGGGCATGAACCCATGGAATGCTAATATGGGAGGCAAGAAGTCCAGGAGAGCTGGCTATATTTTAAACAAATCTTATTGAGGGTTCAGGAGCAAACCATCCTGATGTGCAAGAAGAATAGTAAATATGGCAGTCAACCCAATTGCCTTAACAGACAAATCTTCAGTAACCTTAAAAATAAAAAAGGGCGCTTACAAGAAGTAGAAGCTTGGACAGGTGAATATGGAGGAATTTATGAATACTGCTCGAGCATGCCATGTGAAATCAGGAAGGCCAAAGCACAACTGTAGTTGCAGCTAGCAAGAGAAGTGAAGGGTAATGAGAAGGGTTTCTACAGCTATATTACCAACAAGGTCATCAGGAAAATTGTGGTCTCCTTACTCAATGGGAGAGTCTTCTTAGTGACAAATGACATGGAAAAAACTGAAGTACTCAATATGCTTTTTGCTCAAGCTTCACAGACAACATCAGCTCCCAGATTACTGCACTGGGCAGCACTGTATGGGGAGGATGCGAGAAGCCATTAATGATGAAAGAACAGGTTCAGGACTGTAAGAAAAAGCTGGACATGCACAAGTCCAAGGGGCTGGATGCAATTCATCTGAGGGTGCTTAGAGAGTTGAATGATGTAATTGCAGAGCCATTGACCATTATCTTTGAAAACTCATGAAAATCAGGAGAGGTCTTGACTAATTGAGAAAAGACAGATACGGTGTCCATCTTAAAAAAGGGGAAAAGGGGGATCCAGGAAACTACAGACCAGTGAATCTCACTTTAGTCTCCAGAAATATCATGAAGCAAGTCCTCAAGGAATCCATTTTGAATCACTTGGAGGAGAGGAAGGTGATGAGGAACAGTCAGCATGGATTTACCAAGGGCAAGTCATGACTGACCAACCTGATTACCTTCTGTGATGAAATGATTGGTTTTGCGGATATGGGGAAAGTGGTGGATGTGATACACCTTGATTTTAAGTAAACATTTTGATAAAGTCTTTCACAGTATTTTTGCCAGCAAGTTAAAGGGTTGGGTGAATGAGTTATACAGTGAATAAGAAGGTGGCTAGATCATAGGGATCACTGTCTCAGCAGCCGATATCAAGTGGAGTAAACCAGCATTTGGTACTGTGGCAAGTTTTGTTCAACATATTCAGTAATTATCTGGATGGTAGGGTGGATTGAATCCTCCGCAAGTTCACAAATGACACTAAGATGGGGGAATGGTAGATAAGCTGGAGGGGAGGGGTAGGTACAGAGTCACCTAGAGAAATTGGAGGTTTGGGCCAACAGAAATCTCCTGAGATTCAGCAAGGAGAAGTGCAAAGTCCTGCACTTAGGACAGAAGAATCACATGCACTGCTACAGACTGGAGTACTGACTGGCTAGGCAAAAATTCTGCAGAAAAGCACCTTGAGATTGAAGTGGACAAGAAGCTTGATGAGTCAACAGTGTGCCTTTGTTCCCAAAATGCCTAATTGCATATTGTGCTGCATTAATAGGAGCACTGCCAGAAGATCAAGGGAAGTGACTATTTCCACCTATTCGGCACTGATGAAGCCACATCTGCAGTACAGTGTCAAGTTTTGGTTCCCCCACAACAGTAAGGGTGTGGACACACTGGAGTCCAGCAGAGGGCAAATGATTAGGCTACCGGAGCACATAACTTATGAGGAGAGGCTTAGGGAAATGCCTTGTTTAGTATGAAGAAGAGAGAAGTAGAAGGGTGATCTGATAGCAGTCTTCAACTACCTGAAAAGAGGTTCCAAAGGGAATGGAACTAGGCTGTTCTCAGCGGTGACAGATGACAGAACTAGGCGAATGGTCTCAAGTCACCGTGGGAGAAGCCTAGGTTGTACATTAGGAAAATCTTTTTCACTTAGAGTGCTGTGAAGTACTGGAATGGGATACCTGTGGAGGTAGTGGAATTTCCATTGTTAATGGTTTTTAAGGCCAAGCTTGATGAAGTCCTGGCTGAGATGATGTTGTTGAGCTTGGTATTGCTCTGAGCATGGGGTTGTACTAGATGACCTCTTGATATCTCTGCCAACCCTAATTTTCTATAATTCTATGAATTCTTTCCCAGGTATCTGACTGCTGAGTTTTGCCCACCAGCTCAGCATACAACTGATTATCATTTCTTGGACTGGGAAGGAATTTTCTCCTGAGTCAGATTGGCAGAGAGCCTGGGTTTTTTTTCCACTTTCCTCTGTACCATGAGACACAGTTCATTTGAAGGTTGAAGCAAGTGTAAATGATGGATTCTCTGTAACTTAAAATCTTTCAATCATGATTTGAGGACTTCAGGAACTGAATCAGAGTGATGGGTCTATTTTTGGAGGAGATAGTGAGGTTCTGTAGCCTGCAATTTGCAGGAGGTCAGACTAGATGATCATGATGGTCCCTTCTGTTTTTAACATCATAGGGTGCGTCTACACTGCTGCTTAAGTCAACTTAAGGAAAAATTAAGTCAACTTATTAAGACCTGGCTGTAAGTCGACTTACTGGTTAAGTCAACTTTATTAAATCGACTTAAGCCAGTGTAGATGCAGATTAGCCCTAAATTGACTTCAATAGCCTCCAGAGATTCCTCCCTGACCTCCATCCCAGAGATCCTGGCACAGGAAACACGTCCTGGCCAATCACAGGGCAGGACACAGCCCTGCCCTCCCTGATGTTCAAACCTGGCCAGGCCTGCCTCTGCAAGCATGGCAGAGCAGGATAGCCAGCGCCACAGATGGGCCCCTTCCTGGAGCCACCAGGAAATCCTGGCTCTCATAGCCATCTGAGGGGATGAGGCAGTGGCCCCCAGGCTGCAGGGCAGCCAGCATTTCCCAGGCCCTGGCTGCCAAGGGATACATTTGGGACACCCAGCAGCTCCGGGTGAAAATAAAGGACCTGAGGCAGGGCTACCAGAGGGCCCGGGAGGCGAGCCTCAGGACGGGGGCAGTCCCCACCACCACCTGCCGCTACTACCCAGAGCTGCACAGCTTCCTGGGGCAGGAGAGTGGTAGCCTCTTGGCACGCGCAGTCAACTCTGCCAAGCCTCCCTCCCCCGATGACGTCCGGGAGGAGGGCTCGGTGGATGAGACCGTGGTGCTGGAGAAAGGGGAGACCAGCCAGCAGCAGGAGCCAGAGGGCACCTCGCCACCCCTAGAGCCAGCTGCCAGCACGGAGCCGATCCCTGCCCCGATGGCCGACCCAGCCTCCCAGCAAGAGGGAGAGGAGCAGGTTCCCCCCGCCAAGGAAGACCCAGGCGAGGGGCCAGCGCTGCGGACGACTCCTGGTGAGTGCTCCCCTTTCTCTCCCTCCCCACTGCGGCCAGGGCTGGGCATGCCTGTGGGACAGGGACTGCAGGGGGACATGTCCCAGGGACAGGCAGGGTTGGGGGTGGGGAAGGCACTCCCAAAGGGGCAGAGGGGCTGGGGGCTGTGTGGCGGGCGGGTGGGGGAACCCCAAGGCAAGCGGTGCAGTGGTGTGTCTGGAGATGGGGTGGGGGGCCCGTAGGCAGGAGCACCAAGGCCAGACAGCATGCACCCGACACCGCTGGCACGTGGCCTCAGGAGAGGGCCCCCAAGACAGGGCTGCCTGCAGTCCACTACTGTGGGCACTGCACCCGACCTGGGCAGCACAGCACGCTGGCATGTACCAAGGGCTCCCTGTACCAAAGGACAGGGACTGGGAAGCTGGGGGATGGTCAGGGGACAACAACTTCTCTCAGGCTGCACACCACATGAGCTAATGGGAGGGACCCTCTGTGACCGGGGGCTCCTGGGATACCTTCCTGGACGTGCAAAAATCAGGGCAAGCTGCAAAACCGGGAGCCAAACTCCCCACACACTGATGGGTGGTACTTAAACCAGTCTCCCTATCAGTCACAAACAGGCCTCTGGTTCCCCACACTGGGTACCAAGAAGTCTGTCCAAAATAGAAACAGCTCCCTTTATTGCACTCCAGCTCCTCTGGCTCCCACTTAGCTGCACGGTCCCTTAAAGATATAGGTTCTTCTGACCCCAAAGGGCCAGCCACAGCACACAGAACAATAGAGGTTTGGATCTTACCCAAAATACCACACTGGTAGCCAATCCTTTAGCAACTACAACTAAAGGTTTAATATAAGGAGAAAAGAAGCAAATATGAGATGTTAAAGGGTCAAAGCAAATCACATACATACAAATGATTTAAAGTTCATGAAAAGCAGTTGCAGGCTTGTTCCTCTGGTAAACACCCAGCATTAGGGTGGGCCTCAATCCTTTGTTCAGTCTCAGAGGAATAGTTCCAGAGATGGTTGTTGGCTGTAGACTGAGGACTTGAAAGCAAGATGGCGTTGGGGTTGCTGCCTTTTATCACCTCTGGCCTTCTTCATGCTGTGTGCAGGTCTCTCTAATCAAACTGGAGCTGAGTAACATGTTTAAGTCCCAGTGGCTCAACAGGTTTTCTTCTTCGGCCCATTATACTGGGGAGCTTCCTTAATGGGCCATTAAGGAGACAATGGCTGGGTAGACATTCAGTCTGGGAAGTTTTCCCAGCCTTACACAAGTTAAAATATAACAATCATACTCCTAACTTCTAATATGAATACAAATCCTACACATAAACTATATAATCATTCACCACAAATTATTACCTTTCTATTGACACCAAACATGGCATACTTCCTATGGATTATAACCATTATAACATATTAATACAAAATAATATCACAAATGGTTCCTTAAATCCTGACCGCGTCACACCCTCTTCTTTGCTTTTTCCCAGGAGCTCCCGCGCCCTTGACACCTGGCACTCCTAGCGCCACGGCAGGCCCAATCAGGACCCGGAGGAGGTGGCGGTGCTCACGGGATAAGCTCCTGGAGGACCTGGTTCACGTGAGAGAGCAGACCAAGGCACACCTGGCAGCGTGGCAGGACCAGGACAAGGGCCACAGGAGGGTCGAGCAGCGGATGCTCACCCTCCTCGAGCGGCAGACGCAGGCCTTGGAGCACCTGGAGGAGTGCCTATTCCACCAGGGCCCCATCCTGCACCCCAAAAGCAGCTCTTGTCGATGGCAGCCCAGGACCTGGGGTGGACACCAGCAGGCCAGGGACCCACCTCCTGGAGGCCACTGACTCCAACCCCTCCCCCAACCCCCTGCTCTCCCCCAAGCCTCTTCACTTCCCCCGACATGTCCCACCCGTTCCCTCCCTTGACCCTCTTCACACACCCCCAAACCTTCAAACCCCACAGCTCCCAACCCCCATTTCCCCCCTGAATAAACAACCTGTGCCCCAATATATGTTTTCTTGTCTTTTTATTGGTTTGGGGGCAAGGGGACATGGGTGTGTGGGGCTGAGGGGGCAAGCATGGGTGGGTGGTGGAGCTGATGGGTCCTGAGAGCAGGCCCAGCCCTCAGTAGGCCTCGCTGGCAAAGTGGGCCCTCAGCGCATTGCAAATCGCCTGCGCTTGCCGATGAACCCGCTCAGTCCGGGGCAGAGTGTCCTTGGGCTGCTCATAGTCAGCGCCAAGCCACTCGGCCTCGGCTTCCCAGATGCGGAGGACCCTTTCCCCCCCTCAGCTCGCGGAGGTTGTGAAGGCAGCAGCAGGCACTGACAACGTCCAGGAGACTGCTCTCGCCGAGCTGAAAGCACGTCAGGAAGGCCCTCCAACGGGTCTTCAGGCATCCGAAGGCTCACTTGACAATGCTGCAGCACTGGTTGAGCCTCTGGTTGAAGAGGTCCCTGCTGTCGTTGAGGCGGCCCGTGTACGACTTCATCAGCCAGGGGAGCAAAGGGTAGGTGGCATCTTCCATGATCAGGACGGGCACCTGCACATCCCTGATGGTGATGGTGTGGTCAGGGAAGAAGATGCCCGCCTGCATGCGCCTGTACAGGGTGGAGTTCCGCAGGATCCTCGCGTCGTGTGCCTTCCCCAGCCAGCCAATGTAGATGTTTTGAAAGATCCTGTGGTGGTCCACCAGGGCCTGTAGGACCACGGAGTAGTACTCCTTTTGATTGATGTAGTCCCTGGCACGGTGTTCCGGGACTCGGATGGGGATGTGGGTGGCGTCGACAATGCCCACACAGTTGGGGAAGCCAAGCCTGGCGAGGCCATCGAGGAGGTCAGGCAGGTTGCCTGGGGTAATGAGTCAGGCTAGCAGGACGTGGTTGATTGCCCTGCACACCTGCATGACGGCGGACCCTACAGTGGCCTTCCCGATGCCAAACTGCTGGCCCAGAGTGGTAGGAGTTCGGGGTTGCCAGCTTCCACAGTGCAACGGCCACTCACTTGTCGAAGGGCAGGGTGGGTCAAAGTTGGGTGTCCATGTGCTGCAGAACTGGGGTGAGCTCGCGGACCAGCTCGAGGAAGGTCCGCTTGCTCATCCTGAAGTTCTGCAGCCACAGGTTGTCGTCCCAGGTGGTGAGGATGATTCGCTCCCACCAGTCAGTGCTGGCTGTACGTGCCCAGAGGCAGCGAGGCATGAAGCGCACTTCGGTGAGTGCAGCAGCTTGCTGGGGCAGCAAGATGGAGGTAAGGCTGGTGTCTGCCTCCGTGCTGGTGGTTTTTCAGTGAAGTCTGCTCCAAAACACAAAAAGCCTCATCAGTAGCTGGCAAGTGTCACGCAGCTGCCTGACAACTTGCAGGAGAAGAGTCTGGTCCCTGACCTGCTCAGCCTCCATGTTGCCAGGCACAATGGGGAAGGTGCCGAGCTCACTTCCTCTTTTATGGGAGTGGCCAGGGGAGGGTGAGCACTTCCTGGCTGCCACATGCCACACTTGCCACCATGCACCACTCCTAGGTCCACCTAGCCCCTGCCAGTCAACTTAAGAGTCAAGTGGAGACGCTCTAGGCTGATTTTGCTAGGTCGACTTTAAGTTGACCTAAATTGATAGTGTAGACACACTAAGTCAACTTAAAGTCGACTTAGCTAAGTCAACTTATTTGAACAAGTGTAGACATAGCCTACGAGTTTATGAGCTCCGACAAACTTGGGACCCAAATTCTGCTGCCTAAATTAGATCTTGGTACATCAACTTACCTCTTTAGTTCTATCTTTAGTTCTACATGCAACAAAACTTTTCTATCTCCTCAACAAGACTTAAAAATAAGGAAGATAGGAGCACTCATTTAGCATGGAACTGAGAGGTTGAGAAAAAAACTAATCCAAGAACTAGCAGCTATAAGGTGGATGAAATTTTTAATTGCTTATACACCAATCCTAAAAGCCTGGGTTTCAAACAAGAGAAATTGGAATCATTCATTTACAAGTACAAATTTTATCTAATTGGTATTTATTGAAAGTTGGTGGGATGACTCATATGACTAGAATGTTAAAATTAATAGCTATAACCTATTTAGGAAGGACTAAGTGGGGAAATGAGGAGGAAGAGAGGCACTCTATGTCAAAAACGTCATGTGTTTCTGAGTCACTAATAATTTGGAAGAAAATTAATCTGAATCATTATGGATCAATGTTCTACCAAGTAAAGGACAGGATGGGGTATTAATTAGTGTCTGCCACAGACCACCAAATCAACCAGGGAACAGGGTGATAAAGTATAAGGAGACAATCTACACTGTGAAGGAAAGATAGCTGTATGATCACAGGGAACTTCAATTTGAGTGACATATGCTGAAGTCTCATGCTGCCAGTACTGCAATATTCTCCAAATTTCTTAATATTAGAGATGACAGTTTCCTAATTCAAAGGTCTACATCCAACCTGGGGGAATTTTACTTTAAACTTCATCTTCACAGAGGAATAATTGATCACAGAACAAAAAATTAATGGCAACTTAGGTACAAGTAATCATGATTTAATCACATTAATTAAACAGAATAAATCAGCAATATGTATTTTTGCTACTTTAAAAAGGCCAGTTTCACACATTCAAAAACAATTATGAGCCAAATCAGTTGAGAGGAAGGATTTAATCAGAAAAATGTGAATGATACCTGGGAATTGTTGAAGAACATGTCACTAGATGCCCCCAAAAACACAATTGGGGAACAATGCAATATTGGTTAGTAAAAATGATTTGGTTTAGAGAAGAACTGGAGGCAGCTATAAAAATTATATAACAAATGGAAGAAAGGGAACATTTATAGGAATGAATATAAAACAGAAGCTAGTAATTGTAGAAAATTGATAAGGGAAGAGAAATGACACAAGGAGAACTCTATAGCCAGGAGAGTTAAGAGTAATAGGAAAGAGTTTACGTATAAGAGGAATCCTAATAATAGTAAGTTCCAGAGGGGTAGCCGTGTTAGTCTGTATGTAGCAAAAACAACAAAAGTCCTGTGGAACCTTAAAGACAAAAACATTTCTTCAGGCATAAGCTTTTGTGGGCTTCATCTGATGGAGTGGGTTGTGGGTGGAGGGGAATTCAGGGTTGGAAGGGGCTGGATAAAAATTGAGAGGGAAAAGGGAACAGCCACTACAGGTCCTGTGTAAACCATCTCCATAACTCAAATGATCAGATGACAATAATCTTTCCCTAAAGGCAAGGACTAGGGTCCCAAATATGGAGAATGTACTTCCTTTGGAATGCAAGAGAAGCAATCTAAGTGCTTATGGGGAGAGTAATGGGGTTAGGGTTCAGCAAAGTACAATCATTTTGGGAATTTTTTCACATGGTGGTATTTCATTTACAGATTTCAACTAAGAGTAATGCAAAAAGTGGGAGGGAACAGAAGAGCCAAAGGACTGACAGAAGAAGCAGATATGGACATTTACAAATAGAAACCAAGTCACATTTAGGCATACAATAGTGAATGCAACATAACTAGAAACAGAAGAAGACATCAGCAACAACAGGGCTAATGCCATCAAATAGCTAAAGAATCACTATAACCTCCAATTTTTGAAAAATTGAAATAGCTACTTTCAATTTCTCTTCTTTTCAAAGTAACATCATTGAATATCAAAAGAACTAAATGATCTTGAAAAAAGCCCCAGTAGAGCTTTTCAAAAAACAAAACAAAAAGAAAAAAACCCACTCTCAAATTATTCTTCAAGAAACTCATTTTTAGGAGAACAAATTATGGGTCTGAAAAATAAGTGATTTCAACAGGCATAATATTTGTAAAACCATGTACCTTTTCAGATTGAAGATCAATATAAGGATAAGTAGAGTGTGGAAAAAATGCTGATCAAACAGGGCTGAGTAAGCCTTCTGCCACTAGAGCCCAAAATGAGTGATTTAGAGCTCGTTGAGTAAGCCTGTATGGAGTGAGCCAATAACGAGCAGCTGCTGGGCTGGTTAGCAAAGCACTATAAAGGCTCACAGAGAGGAAGTGCAGAAAGGGGCAAAGGTCCTGAAAGGGAGATGCTCTAGTGGGGTAAAAGTATGAAGCAGAAGTGAGTGAGTTATGGAAGCAGAGGAACTGAATAGCAGAAGGGACCTGTGTGAGCCTGGTACAGAGGGACAACATATACTGTTGAGTAGCGCAGTTGCTGTGTCATTGGTAACAGTGGATGTCTCTCAACCACAAAGAAAAACTTCTTTAAAATAGTGTTTCTCCAAGACAAAGATTGGGTTGTAGCAATTAATATTTCTGAATAAACTATATGAGCAACATAAAAAGAGACTGTCTTCAGGAGGCTGGTAATGCAGTATTTAGGTGTTATTTCATAAGCAGTGCCTCTCAGCTTACAAAGAAAGAGCTTGAGAAAGAAATTAAACTGGAAGAGCAGATAATACAGATACAGGACATTCATGTTAAAACATATCAACAATTAAGTAACATTAGAGGAAAGTTGAATACATTGATGACATGCTGCTGAAGAAGCCCTTAGGTGTACAAAGCAGAAAATTTATGAAAAAGGAAATGGAAGTGATAGTCTATTGCCACAAAAGCTTAAAGGGACTCAAAAACAATGTATTATTGCACCAATTAAGAACAATCAGTGAAAGATTGTTAAACACCATAATGTGCTCTGTTTACTGCTCATTATAAAAATTGCTGTACCTCAGATACTCCAAGCACTGAAATTATTCAGAAACATCTAGAAATAGCTAAATAAGCAAAACTGATAATGGAACTTTAAAGAAATAATGGAAGAAATCCTAGAAACAATAGCATGGATGAAAAGCAGTAGAACTCCGTGACCTGATGGCTTTCCTGCTAAATCTTACAACACGTTAGTGAGTCCTTTAAGAGATACCATCAATGTTGTCTTGCTTGCAGTAGAACTTCCACAACCCATGAAAGAAGCTAATAAGGTGGTTGTCCCTAAAGATGGAAAAGACCTTAACTTATGCAGCTCCAATAGACCATATGTCTGTTGAATCAGGACAAGAATTTTAGCAAAACTAGAAGGTAGCCGATTGTAGTCAGTACCCTTGGTGTAGCCAAACGCAGATCAAACTGGGTTTATTAAGGATAGGAGGACATCAAACAATATTTGGAGAGTACTTGGAATCATCCATAATGACAGATTTTTAAAAAAAGATCCATTTCTTCTGCTATCTCTAGATGCAAAGAAAGTCTTTGATGGCATAGAGTGGAACTTTGTTTCAAGTCATGTTCTGTACGGGTTTTGGCTCCCACTTCCTTACATGGATAATTGCTCTTTGCACCAGCCCAAAAGCAGCAAGGTGAGTTAATATGGTTAAATCTTCCCTTGTTTGAATCACATAGAGGGTTTAGATAGGGATGTCCATTCTCCACTTTCCTTTTAGTTTTGGACATAGAGCCTTTTGCACAGAGAATAAGGAATAATGGGTCAATCACAGGAACAAAATCTGCAGGAATACAGCATCATGGGGGGGCATGCCCCCAGATTGCAGGGGGTGTTGACTCAGCCACCCCCTCAAGGTGGGGGGGTGGGTGAGTGAGGCTAGCTGGGCTATGGTGGAGCTGTGTATAAGTGCGAGGTGTGGCCCTTCACAATGGATGGGAGGCGGGAGACTCAGGTGGCGCTGGGGGCACCCATCAGTCCCTCCCTCCCTAAACATGCTGAAGTGCCAGTCCAGCTTCCCTTCCCCAGGCCAGAGTCAGGGGAGACTGCCTCATGGCGTCCAAGGGGCTGGAGTGGCAGGTAAGTGAGGGGGTGCCCCCGTCCTGGCCAGGACAGGACTGGCCTTTCTCAGGGGGTGCGGAACACAGGAGATGCTGAGGGGTATTCCTCAGTACCCCCCAAGTTAAGTGAGTAAGTGCATGTGCAGGGAGGAGGGGAGGCAACAGAGCCACGCTTGAATTTTCACTCCCCAAGCCTCTGCCTCCCCTCCCATAGATACAAACTGCCCTCCCTGGGGCTGCTGGAGCATGGCACCAGGTGTGTAGAGGTTTTGAGGTGGAGCAGGGGCACAAATGTATGCTTGGTTCCTGGGCACTAGAGACCCTCAGTACACCACTGCAGGAATACATCAGAAAAACAGTGTTGATGTAGGTCATTTTCTCTAAATAAAATATTTTCCTGAAATTAGTTTCTAATGAAATCCAGAACTTGGGGAAAGATTTTGGATTTAAAGTAAATAATACAAAGTCTGAAATGATAGCTATAAATTTGCCAGACTCTGAAAAGCCATCCCTCCAGAAAACATGTTTTTACAACGGGTAAAAATTCTATAATATACCTGGGAATTCAAATCTCAAACTACCTAAAGGAGTTCTGTGATATAAATGTCAAACCAATACTTCAGCAAAGGAGAAAAGATCTGGAATACTGGGTGAAGCATGCAATTTCTTGGTTTGGTGGACTAGTCACAGTGAAAATTAATATTCTACCAAGGATATTTTTCTTGTTTCAAAATCTTTCTGTGATTATGCCAGATAAATTCCTAGCAGAAAGAAAGAAGATGTGGTTATGGAATAAGACAAGAAAAAAAGTAAAAGCAGATACTTTGTACAAACCCATTAAACTAGGTAAATTCACTGTTCCAAATATTCTATCGAGCCAGTCAGCTCAAAGCAATAGTGGACAGGAAGTGTTCTAATCAGCCAACCTTGGGTCTTTATTGGGAAAGAAAATTGTGGAAAAATAAATATCATCAGGCTACTATGGAGTAATCAAAAGAATTAAATCCTTTAGAATTTATAGCTATCCTTTAATAAAAGCTACTCTATGGATTTGGGATAGAACTACACCCAAACTTTAAGGTCAGAAAGGACTGTCATGTACATCTAGTCTGACCTCCTACAAATTGAGAGTCATGGAATCTCATCCACCTACTCCAGAAATAGACCCCTAACTTCTGGCTTAGTTAAGTCTTAGATCATGGTTTCAAGACTTCAAGTTACAAAGAAGTCACCATTAACACAAGTGTAAACCTGTAAGTCACTCATGCACCATGCTGCAGAGGAAAGCTTAAAAAACATCAAGGTCTCTGCCAATCGAACCAGGAGAAATTCCTTCCCACCCTAAAATATGGCAATCAGTTAGAGCCTGAGCATGTGGGAAGACCCACCAGGCAGACACTATTTGCACATCAACTCAGCATGACAGTGTTGACCAGGCCCCAGTCTTGAAGCCAGTTATGTTTTTTCCTCCACTTCTTCTGAAAGGCTGTTCCAGAACTTCCCTTCTCTGATGGTTAAAAACCTTAGCCTAGTTTCAAGCTTAAACTTGTTGATAGCCAGTTTATATCCATTTATTCTTGTGTCCACATTGGTGCTGAACTTAACTTCTCTCCTTCCCTTTTATTTACCCCTCTGATTTATTTACATAGAGCAGTCATATCTCCCCTCAGCCTTCTTTTGGATAGACCAAACAAGCCAATGTCTTTGATTTTTTTTCTCAGAAGATAGGATTTCCATTCCTCATATCCTCCAACAGCCCTTCTCTGCATCTGTTCTGGCTTCAATTCATCTTTCTGAAACATGGGAGAACAGAATTGCACACAGTATTCCCAATGATGTCTCACCAGTGCCTTGTATATTGGTACTAATACTTCCTTGTCTTTACTGGAAGTACCTCACCTGATGCATCCTAGGATTGTATTAGTCTCTTTCATGGTCAGATCACATTGATGGCTCATAGTCATCCTGTGCATACACCCAGGTCCTTCTCCTCTGTTGTTTCCAACTGATACATGCCCACCTTATAATAAAAATTCTTGTTGTTAGTCCCTAAATGTATGACTTGCACTTTGTACTATTAAATTTAATCCCATTTCTATAACTCCAGTTTACAAGGTCATCCAGATATTCATGTATAATATTCAGATCCTCTTTGTATGTCAATATATCCCAACTTTGTGTCATCCCCAAATTTTATTAGCATACTTTCTCTTTTTGTGCCATGGTCAGTAATAGAAATGTTAAATAAGATTGGTACCAAGACTGATTCCCGGGGAACTACCCTAGTAACCTCCCTCCAGCATGACAGTTCACTTTTTAGTATGACCTGACAACTTGAGATAAAATCAGTTCTGTTCCATCACCACCCATGATACTTATTACAAATAATCTAAATTTTAGCCCAAATCACAAACCAAAACTCTTCAAAGATTGTGAAAGCCATGGAATACAAATGGCTGGCTGGTTATTCAGTAATGAAACTTTCCTAATTTAGAGATCAAAACTAACTTTAACAGTCCCACTTTCCCAAGGTATCTGTACTTTCAAATCAGGAATTATGTTTCTCAGCTTTCTAGAAAATCTGTTTTATACAGAAAGCTAACATTAAAAGAAGCAATATTGTATGATCAATTTGGATACAAAAATATACAAGTGATTTATATTAATTTTAAAATACCCTTTCCTAACCAAAGTGTCCATATTTAACATGCTGGGAAAAGGATGTGGGTAGACAAATTACTCCAGAAGAATATGGTTTGATCTAGAAAAGAGGGCCAGAAACCTTGGTCTGTAACAGAATAAAAGAGAACACTGTCAATAATGCCTCATGCCAGTAAGATTAATATATAAATATAGATTGATTGGGGGAAAACGTTGGAGAAATTGTGGTAAAAGAGGTGATATTATGCACATATGGTGACATGTCCAGACATTAGAGAATATTGGGATGTAATCCATACTCAAATATTAAAAAAAATGATTGGTTATTTATTACCATATAGCCAAACTATTGAGCAATGATTAAAAAACAGGGGAGGCTGTAGATGTGGAAAAAATTAATGCACCAGTTATGTACCCAGCAAAATACACAAAGGAAGGATAGGTACTTAGAAGTTCGGTTAATTTTTATTCAAGTACTCATATAAAGTACATTCACCTGGAAAAAATGAAACAAAAACACAAATAAAAACCCCAGAACACCTGGACATTTTTTTGGAATATTAACATTTGATAGACATACCAGGTTTGTTAAGTAAGTGTATGTAGAGATTTCATTCAATATAGTAAAGTCCCTACAAATGAAATAGGTGTTGTAATGATGTTCACTCTGTAATACAACACCCTGTTACATAGAGAGGTCTGACTATATTCCTGAATAATGCTAACTGTTATAAGTGTTTTATTTCTGATACTTATATCACAAGGATTTGTAAACTTGCTGAAACTTCCTAAATAAATATCCCAAGATTGCTAAAAAATGAAATTTAAAAAAATCTAGATTGATACAAAATTAACATGACACACATTAAATGGATTAAAAGCTGGCTAATTGGTAGTGTCAGTATGTAGTTGTAAATGGGGAATTATTGAGCAAGTGTGTTTGTAGCGGGTCCCGCAGGGATTGGTTCTTGGCCCTAAGCTTATTAACATTTTATCGGTGACTGGGAAAAAGAACATAAAATCATCACTGATAATGTTTGCAGATAACAGAAAAATTGGGGGTGTGATATACAATGAAAAGAACAGGTCATGGAAACAAAGCAATCTGGATTACATGGTAATCTGACCTGAAGCAAACAGTATGTATTTTAACACAGCTAAATGTAAATTGTACATTTAAGAACAAAGAATGTAGGAAATTACAAAATGGAGGATTCCAATCTTGGAAATAGTGAGGTATAATAGTGAGGAAATAGTCTGCTGAACGTGAGCGCTCAGTATGATGCTGTGACCAAAGGGACTAACGAAATCCTTTTTTACAAAAACAGCGAATCTCAAGGAGTAGTAAAAAAGGCTTTATTACTTCTGTATTTGGCACTGGTGTGACTGCTACTGAAATACTGTGTCTAATTTTGGTGTTCACAATTCAAGAAGGATGTGGATAAATTGGAGAGTTTAGAGAAGAGCCAAGAGAATAATTAAAGGATTAGAAAACATGCATTATAATGATAGATGCAAGCAGCTCAACCTATTTAGCTGAACAAAGAGAAAGTGAAAGAGTGAGCTGATCACAGTCTACACATATCTATAAGGGGAAGAAATATTTAATGATGAGCCCTTCAATCTAGCTGGCAAAGATATAACATGATCCAAAGGCTGGAAGTTGTAGCTAGACAAATTCAGGTGGGAAATAATGTGTACATTACCTCTGTGTATAATTAACCAGTGAAGAAATCTACTAAGGGTCATGGTAGAGTTTTCATCTCTGGCAAATGTTAAATCCAGATTAAATATTTTTCTAAAAGATATGCTCTAGGACTTATTTGGGGGAAGTTCTATGGGCATGAGCAATACAGGAGGTCAGATTAGAAGATCACAGTGGTTTCTTTTGGGATTGGAATCTATGAAATCTTATGATCCAATGTCCAAGAACATTCTGAAAGTATCCACAGTCTGTCTTGCTTAACTTCTTATTCTTTCATTTTCTCTGGTGTGCTCTTTGGGTGCTCTTAGTTGCTTCTCATTGCCTTATTTAATTCTGGAAAGTACAAAACCCGAGACTTTTACTTCATCCAGGCTTTTCTAATGACCAGACGTAAGTTATACAAAAAAACTGAAGCACCATCTCAGATGTCATCTATACATGTTAAATTCATATAATTTAAAAATCCTCCAGAATTAATACATTAATAAAGTCCAAGAGACCATTTGCACAGTCACAAAACTTCAGACATCTTTGTTTTGCCATAATTAAAATAAAAAATAGCATAGAAACTTGATGGTCATCTTGCCCGATTTTCTAAATGTTGCATATAACACTGTGCACAGTAGCTTTATAGTAGTTCATTTTTCCAAGAAAGCAAAAGTGAGGGAATACTCAGTTTCTATAAACTTTGTTTGCTTGGATTGGAGCCATGTCTTAGAAATTTCCTCAGGCAGCATTATTGGATTTGACGTGAGGAACAGTCACCAAATGTGTCTAGTCTCCAGTGCTGCCTTGACCAATTTTTCATTGATGTAAAAACAGTCATGGCTTGGCACAGGGCCCATTGTTTAATAAGGGATGTCAGGAAACAACATTGCTAGCCTCTGTCTAAATTCCCTGCCAGTGTTTAATGCGAAATAAATAGTGTAATTTTATTGCAGACACATAGCTTCATTTTATTTTTCATATACCCAACTCTGGGTGCCTTTTTAACATATTCCAAAGGGGTAGTTCAGTGAAACAATTCCTGTAGCACTTTTAAAGACTAACAAATGTAATTACTGCAAGAGCTTTCATGGGAGAAAATCCCACTTTGTCAGATGCTTGAAGATGGGGAAATTACAGAACGGGAGCGTTTGCATCTGACAAAGTAGGTTGCAGCCCATGAAAGCTTATGTTCGTAGAAATTTGTTAGTCTTTAATGTACAAGAGGATTTTCATTGTTTTTTGTACGCATCCCTAACTTTACTGGAAATTAATCTCTTGCCTGCTTCTCATAACAGAGTTATCAGCAAGGCAGTCACATGACAAAAAGTAACATTGCTGCAGTCTTTATGGGTGCGTTTACACTGGCAACTTAGGTCGACTTAAAGACACTTAAGTCGACCTACACAAAGCTGCATCCACACCGGGCTTTTATTAAGTCGACTTAAGTGCTTCCTTAAGTCGACTTAATAACACCACCTCTGAAGGTCGACTTAAGAGTTAAGTTGACTTCTTAAGTCAACTTAAAGCCAGCGTGGACAGGGAAAAGCGCTAAGTCGACCTTCTTAAGTCAACTTAACGCCAGTCTAGACAGATATGTCTACTGTTAAGTCGACTTAACAAGGCTGACTTTAAGTCAACTTAAAGTTGACCTTGTTAAGTCAACTTAACAGAGTCAAATTAACTTTACAAATGTAGACATAGCCTATAAGACCTGACCATGGAAGGTTAGTCCTTTTCCCTGGTTCCTGTTCAGTTTTATATGACTTTGAAAGTGCTTACCCATAATTGATGATGTAGTATAGCATACTTGGAGTTTATTAAGAATGGGGGAGGAGGTCATATTTGCAAATATTATGAGAACATTTTCATTATGAAGATTTTTTTTTATTTTACAAAATTTTTGAGATTTTTCTTTTTCCTCCTTTCTTCTTCTTTTCCTCTTTCCTCATCTGCCCTTGCTTTTGCCATTTTGCCTTTGGAAAATGGGAAATAAGGTGAAACCCACCCCAAAATTGGATCTCCTTCATTTTCTTTTTGAAAATCGACAACATAAAACAAGAAATATTTCTCACGAAATGCACTTTCTTGTCAGCAAAGCAAATACTGACTTTTTGTAGTCATAGGGAGCAAATAGTAAAAAGATGCCATTTGAACACAATACATTTTTGGAATATACCAACACCATTGATGGTTGTTATTCATTGATGTGTGGCCCAGTAGTGTGTAAAATAACCACTACAAGTTAGTTGATCTCAACATTACATAGAAAAAAACCCTATGAATTCCTTAAGGATTTTGGAATCATGGTTTATTTGGTGAAAGATTGCTTGATTGGCTCTTTATAGAAATGAGTAGAGCTGAAGGATTTAAAAAAAAAAATTCATAAGTAGAAATGGGACCAAGCCATAAAATTTGGATACAGAATCAGAATAAAACTTTCTAAGAGTTCAGGATGCTAAGATCCATGTTTTTAATTTGACCCCATCTTTGCTTGTAAATATACTTTATACTTATAATTCACTTAAGGGCTTGATTGCAAAGCTTACATTTGGTGATGGTATATCTTCCGGGGTGAAACCATGTACATATAGCTGAAAACCATAAATTATATTTAAACTACAACTTCCCCACTCTTCTTGTCCAACCTTTTCTCTGCTTCTTCTAGCTGCTAACTGTCTTTCTCTGTGTCAATGTTCTCTTAAGAATTAAATCAAGCTTATTTTAGTTTATCTATACTTAATTAGTCTGTTTTAAACATATGAACTCTCTTTAATAGAGTGTTCTTTTTATTTCTGTAATTTGGTCCAATTGCCTTTTCAGACTTTTATTACTACTAGTAACTATGAGTCAAATTAATCCTCTCTGCTGTGCTGTGAAGTGAAGGGAGAGAAAAGTTGCAGATCAGGTTTGGAGGGAATTGAAAGGGGGAATGCCAACTCTACAGCATTTCCTCTGCATGCTCACTGGTCAGCAAAAACATCTTTATGTATATTGATTAATGTACCCCAAGTGGGACTTGTTAGGCAGGGCTGGAAGAGACTAGAGGCAACTATGCCTGTCTGTACTGCATTAAATTTGTTGGTATGCCTCATACACAATGAATGCTGATTGTTTCGCATTACTTTAAATCAGTTCCCTCAATGTGTTGTTCAACAGGGGAAGCAGCAGTCAGGGTCATCATGAAAGCATGGCTGTTGGAGGTAGGCAGTGTGGAAGCACCGGGCTTCCACACAGATAGTCCCAATGGGAGAACCATGAGCTTGGTGTGTTTTAGGAACATACCTTCCCTTTCCTTCCTACATACCAGAGGGAGAAGACACTCTTTCTTTGAGGGAACCATCAGTTTGATTCTCTGAGGATGCATCTACACTTATAAATTGTCGACTTAAGCAGGTAAAAGTCGACTTAATTTACTCCACGTCTACACTGGGCTTTCCTTAATTTGACTTAAGCTGCTCCTTAAGTCGAATTAAGGAAAAACTAGTTTGAATTAATAACACCTCGTTATAATTCGAACTAGTGTCTATGTCAACTTTATTAAGTCGACTTAGCCAGTGCAGATGGCCTAAGTCAACTTGGTCAACTTAGGGCAGGGGGGACAAGGGAGCCCCACATGGCTCCCTGGCAGAAGGGAGCCACCGTGGCTCCCTTGTCCCCTGGGGAGCCCCTGCTCCCTTCTCCCCAGACCGGCAGCTTCCCTGCTGGAGAGTCGTGGTCCCAGGGAGAAAGGAGCCACAGCCTGAACTGAGCCGCAACAGGGTCCGGGCAAGACGGGAGCGCGCTCCAGCTGATGGAGGAAAGCTAGTGGTTTCCTCCGTCAGCTGGAGCACAGTGCTGGCAATTGCTGGCCCCATATTCCAGCTGATAGAGGAAACTCCGAGGTTTCTTGTGTTCGTGGGGCTCCCTTCTCCCCAGGATCCCATTATCATGGGCAGAAGGGAGCCCACGCTCCTTTCTCCCCGGGACCTGAGTGGTCCCGAGGAGAAGGGAGCTGGAAGAGCTGCCTGCCGCTTCTCAGTCCTGGCAGAGCCAGCCGTGTGCTGGCTGGCTCTGCTGGGACGAGTCACAAGCGGCTTCTCGGTCCTGGGAGAGCCAGCCTTGCAGGGTTCTTGTCCCAGGGAGAGCCAGCTGGCTCTTGCCAGGAGAAGCTGCCAGCAGCTTCCTGGTCTGGGGAGAGCCAGCCTTGTAAGGCTGGCTCTCCCTCTACCTATCAAGTCAATGTAGAGAGTCCAGTGTAGACTCTGTAGGTCAACTTAATAGGAGCACCTTTCAGTCAACTTAAGAGTCTTGTGTAGACTCTCTAATTTACCCTGTGTCTACACTACAGTTTCCTTAAGTTGACTTAAGCAGCTTGCTTAAGTCGACTTAAGAAAAATAAAGTCGACTTAATGAAAATTAAGTCAACTTTATTAAACCTAGATTTAATTAGACTTAAGGCTTAATTCGAATTTTTAAAGTCGAATTAAGCCAGTGTAGACATGGGGTAGCCCTAAGTCGACTTAGGGCTACCCCAGGACTACACCAATGCCCTCCCTGATCAGCCATTAAGGACGCAATGGTTGTATTCCTTATGTCCTTAATGGCTCATCAGGTTACTCCCTGGGCCCATTGTACCTGGCAGCTTCCTTAACATTAAGGAGACAATGGTTGTAGACGGCCTGTCTCGGGTTTTTACACAGAATCACACAAGTTAAAGTATAGATATAACACCAAATTCCTAACTTCTAATACAAATACAAATCCTATACATGAACTATATAATCATCCCCAGCAAATTACTACCTTTCTATTGATACCAAACATGACATAGTTCCTATGGATTATAGCATTTATGAGATATCCATAGAAAATAATATCATAAATGCTTCCCTAAATCCAGACAGTGTCACACCCTGCCCACATGCCCTGCCCTTTGGGGGGCATGCCAGGCTCCCCCTGAGCCCCCCCTGGCAGGGAGGGCATTGGTGTAGTCCTGGGGTAGCCCTAAGTCAATTTAGGGCTACCCCAGGGCTACACTGGCTTAATTCGACTTTAAAAAGTTGAATTAAGCCTTAAGTCTAATGAAGAGGTGGTTTTATAAAGTTGACTTAATTTTCATTAAGTCGACTTAAGCAAGCTGCTTAAGTCGACTTAAGGAAACTGTAGTGTGGACGCAGGGTAAATTAAGTCGACTTAAGCAAGCTTAAGTCAACTTAATTTACCAGTGTAGATGCAGCCAAGGGGTGCCCCCCCTGCCACCAGGGACCTGCCCAAGGTCCTCCTAGCCCCTAGAAGTCGACCTAGGCGTCCAGTGTGGACGCTCTAGGTTGACTTTGTAAGTTCCCCTTTAAGCTGACTTTAATTTTAAGTGTAGATGCACTAAGTCGACTTAAAATTACAAGTGTAGACATAGCCTAAGTCGTCTTAATAAGGTCGACTTAAAGTCGACTTTAGAAAGTCGACTTAAGAAGGTCGACCTAACTTTCTGAGTGTAGACACAGCCTGAGAGTTTAAACTGTCAAGATTTTCATGTCACATTCACATGAAAATAACCATATAGTGGACAATTTGGTCCTAAATGTTGAAGCTATCTTGTCTTTGGTTTAAGCCCCACAGCTCCAGCTATGTATATTCAGTCACTTGTACTGAATTAATTACTTGCTAAAACATTACATTGTATATTCTTGTTTGGGATGTGCAGATTCTTGCTTACATACTGGAAACTGAAAAATGTAATTTCAGAGCAGGGTTTTTAATTGTAGGCTGTGGATGTCACTTCTATGTTATTATTCAGAATAGGTAAATTGTTTTCTTCTTTCTCTAGACTTGTACCCATTGATAAATGTAACTCTGTGGCTGCTGTAGCAGTGGGACAGGAGTGCATTCATGAGCAAAAGACAGTGGGTAAAGAGCCTTTCCTGGAGAAACTTTTCTGCCCACGCAAGTCAGAAGAGAGCTTTCAGAAGCTATCAGCCATCACTTTATGAGTGTTCACATATGAAAACTAATTAGTTTGTATTTGCACACTTGAATCTAAATACAGTTAGGGACCTGCTTTTATTAGTAGTACTGGCAGTAAACTCTGATTGTATTAGCAGTATCCAGAGACTCCTATCAAGAGTGGATCCCATTGTGTTAGGTGATGCATAAATACAGATAGAAGATAATCTCTGCCCCAGAGAGTATGTAGCCTGAAAAACACAACCTAGATGTGGGCAGTGCTTCATTTGTAATGAAAGAGGTGGTGGAGACCAAGGAATAAGGTGCTGAGGCTCAAGCAATTTCTTTTTACATTCCTAAGTGATACAAAGCAAGCCAGGGGTGCCTGGGCTATGTACTGCCAAGCTAGAGGTGCTGGGGCACAGCTCTGGCACAGATTTAAGAGCTGTATGGAGGAAGGGATATAAGACACAAACAACTGAATATAGTGCAGAGCTGCAACTACTTGGTAGTTCCATGATATATTTTCATTTGATGGGTGCAACACTTGCTGAACTCCCACTTTTTAGCAAAGATTTCTGTCTGTAGAAGGCTTGCGACACAGGGCCCTAAATTGGTGTGCATATAGAACTTTTTCCATTTGGCAGAGAAAAAAAATAATTGTCAATATTCTCATGTTTAGCTTTTCCAGGCTATGTAAGAGAGATTCCACTGGCCAGAGAAAGGGTCTGATCCTTCAAGTTGCTGGAGCACTTCCTGTGATGTCAGGGGTCTCCTCAATTACCACTGAGGCTAATAGGAGATAATGCTAATAAGGCTCATCTTGCAAGACTGTTCTGTTGGTCTCCACATTTAAGTAACCAAATACAAGTGATTTTTCTCTCTATTAGCCATCTTCCTCAGCTAGGTGTATGCTGGAAGACATAATGTCGTGTTAGAGCTGGAGCCTTGGCTGGATTTAGTTTGGGATTTTTAAAGACTTTGAGACTCACACAATGACTGTACAAATGGGAGAAATGTACCCATAGATACTATAGAGAAGAAAAAACATTTTCCAGTATGACACCCCCATAGAATGAAAATACTTTATTGGTAGACGTGTTTTGAGGGGACTAGATTTGGGAAAGGACTAGCACACAGCTGCACCATCATAGCAGGACCAGTGGGCAGGCATGGAGCATACAGTTCCCTCAGAGCACTACTAAGATGGGCCGGTGTATTGTTGAGTCAGTCCTTTTTAAGGCGGATCATTCTTCAACTTCACACTCAGCCAGCACAACTCTTCCCTGTACCTGTTCTGCCTAGTTATGACTGGAAGAAGCAAACCTGATCTCCTTTCCAACAGCACAAGATCTAGCTAGATCTTTCGTTGCCATGCAGAAGAGTGAGACAAAGGATATACTAGAGCACAATATAGTCCCATTATAGGAGTTGCAAATGATATTTCCCCTTACTACACCTCAAACACATTTTAAATGCTGTGTTTTCTTTGTTTAATTGGATATATAATGTGCAAATCCAGTGTGCTACCTTAAAAAGGGAAAAATTAGAGAAATCATGGAAGGAGTGCAAGGAAAAAAACAAAAGGAATTATTTTTAGAAAACTGCAGAATGGTTTATAAAAACTGCATATGGCTTCTTTTAGTAAATGTAGTAATAAAGGTTCATTGATTAAAAGAAATTGGCTCTATTGCTCATAATAGCATCTCATTGATTGAAAAGCATTGCCTATAATGGTTTCCTTCAAAGCACCATCTGTTATGTATTAACCTTTCAGCCTTCAGAATCATGGGATATGAATTTCTTGCTCAAACTACTGGTCAGATGACCCATCCATGACATTTAATAAATTGCACCTTCTGCACATAGATTCAGGATTTCATAAAAACAGGGAGAAATGCATTATGAAAACGGCAGATTTTTTGTGACGTATGGTACAATTGAATCCTTTAGGTTAAAATACAAAATCAGCAAGCTCAGGGGCAAAGTTCAGTCTCATTAAAGCTACCAATCAAATATTAATCAGCCAGGCTTTAATGGCAAATAGTGACGCAGTGATTCAGCTTTGAATTGGGCACCTCTAGTTTTCCAGGCAAAATAGATAAATACAAGACAATTTCTAATTTCATCTTTGAAAAATTTAGAATGGTTCTTTCATCTACTAAGATATATATGCATCAATCTATATACACACACATAAGTTCATCTTTCACATAATATTTTTCCCAGTATTTAAAATTCATAGGAAAAGTAAGGGCCATATTAATTATTGTTATTAGAGGACCAAAATATTCCTTATGAAATCATAATTGGGCAATATCACTGTAAATTATTGTCTGGTCTTTTTTATTGAAAAAATATTTTTCACCATTTCTCTTTTCATTCTTTATCCAAATTGCTTGTTCGTTTTAGATTTGCCTCTAATCTAGTTTAAGCATAAATGAAATATGGAGGCAGCTTTTCAAATTAAAAGACAGTTTGTTTTCTTCCTTAATGAGTCTCAATTCAAAAGGATGAACTGCCTTTCCTCCTGAATATTTATGATACAAACAGCAATGTTTTAACCCTTGAAGAAGTGCATCTTTGTCACTATACAGTACATTAACTAATATACAAATCTTGACCGGAGAATTAATGAACCTAAGATTAAAAATAAAAAAGGATTTCAAAAAGTCCTAAGAATTGCAGTTCAATTCATTTTAGTTTGGATTTAGTGTCTTTTTGCATTAATAGAATCAAACTGTTCCCAGATAGGTTTTAATTCATTCACAGGAGGATATAAGAAGTTCTGGGAAAAACTCTCAGATAATCAAACATTGTTCATTTAATAAAGGACTCAGTTGAAGTGTTAGCATAATGGCTTACATTGAACAAGATGGAGGAGGAGAGAAGCAGGAATGAGGAAGAAAAGGGACATACATAAAGAGAAATACCTAAAAAGAAAAAGGAGCAGAGAGGGATGAACAGAGAACAGTCTGAGCAGAAACAAGGAAGGATGTACAGAATTAGTAAGGAGGATCAGCCAAGTTCCTTGTGAGGTAGATTATCTGTGTGCAAAACTGAAATGTCTTAGAGGTTGTAAAAGAATGATGTGTTCTGCACTGAAAATCATTGCGTAGCTTCAAATCAGAGAGTCATGAGTCTCCCTCCAACATGAAATCAAGTCTTTCGTGCACTTTTACCCTACAATATAGGGTAAAAGCATACAAAAGAGCACAACATTTCTGAAACTTGTGTCCTGACCCAAAAAGAGGATTGCAAGACTATTGTGGTGGGAATCACCCTATTACTTATTTACTTTTGTGTTGCCTTCAGAGCTGGGTGCCCAACTAGCAGCCACTGGTCTCTGGCCACCCAGTTCTGAAGGCAACACAGCCAGCAGCAGTAAGGATCTCTTAGTGTGGTACCATCACGCTTACTTTGTGCTGCTACGGGCATCAGCACTGCCTTTAGAGCTGGACACCCAACCAGAAGCCACCAATCTCCAGATGCCCAGCTCCGAAGGCAGCACAGAAATAACGGTGGCAATACCCAGCCCTCCTTCAATAACCGTGTAACCCCTTTTTGGGTTCAGACCCCTCCCCGTTTGAGAAATTCTGAGTCTTAAGGGCTTTCTAAGTTTATAGTTTGCCATTTTAAATACATATTTATGCTTTGTTATAACACCTCTAAAATTTAAATATCTAAACCCATGAAATTCAAAAATTGAAAAATGCTCAGACTGTGAAATTTCTGAAAATGGACCATAAATTTGATAGAGCCTTCATCATCATATACGGGAGTTCAGTTAGGCAAATGGATTCAAGGGCCTGGATGCTCAGTTTCACTCAGATGTTCTAAACTGGGAGAGATCTTAAAAGCGCCCTCCTCCCACAGTGGATGCCCGATTTTTAAAAGAGCTCAGTTTGCATTTAACCAAGAAGAGCGCTGGGGGCCTGAGCTCCTTTGGAAATCTGGCCACTTACACAGTGGTACCTAAAGGGGAGCTGATGTGGTTTAGCAATTTGATTGGTTTAGGGGGTAAAATGCCAACTGCAGAGCTCTTTTTCAATTCTGACTCACTGGACCCATATAAGCACTTAGTAGCCTCATTGCTTATGTGAGGGATGGGTGGCAGAAGTAGGTTAAAGGGTGTTGCCTATGTCTTACCTATGAGCACAGATTGTTACAATGCCCTTTTCCTTAAGAAAAAGCAAGACTGAGCTGAAAGAACAATGTATAGAGCAGCTTTCCTCCTCCTCCCCCCAAGGACATGGGTCCATAGCTGTGATCAATAATTGCTGTCAGTGGACAGTCCTGTGAGATTCAGAGATTTATAGCTTATGGGAGTTTGCCCCTGGTTTACTAGACCTCCCTTAACAGTAGCCTCCTTTAACCAACTTCCTGCATCAGACTCCAGTACACCTCAGCGTACATTCTGAACAGCTGACTGGGGATCAAACTGGAAACACTCTACCTTATGAAGTGGACTAATAAATAGCACCATGAGAGCTGCGGTACAGCATGACTGATACGGCTTTGACATGGATATCTGTCATTCAGATTGACTGAACATCATCCAAATGGAACTGAAAAACTCTTTTAAATGTGAAAAAAAAAACATTCAGTGCACAAAGGTGGGCCTCAGAAGAGGAGCAGCCTGGGATAATTTGGCTGTAAGCCAAGCTTCATTGGAGCAGGGAAGATCATACCAGCACCCAGGTGATCCTGCAGTAATATGGAGTCAACAATGTAGCTTGTATTCCACACCTCTCTGAATGCCAGTTTCGTGAAATGAAAGAGGTGGGTCTACAAAGGGAGTTTTCAACTTCCTGTGATTGTGTGTGACCTCTGAGTTCTCACCTAGAATGATCACTAAGTGCAAGGGACCTCTCAAGGTACCTTCCAGTCATATGATTCTATGGTTTGCACAGAAGCACTAGGCTCCAGGAGATTTTGAAGCTACCTTTGCCCTACATTCTGTGATTGCCATTCTGTGCATTTTGGCTGCATCTAAATATCTCACCCACAAGAGCTAACATTAGAATGATTATTTAAATGTGGCATTTGGTCGGCATTTCTTTCTCTGTTATGGCAAATACTGAGTCCTGAAGATCTGTTGTTTACTTTCAACAGTTGATGCTATCTGAACAAAGCAGGGAGCACTTTTCTGCCTTCCCTGCATTTTTAAAAAGATATGGTGTTTTCAGGGGGAAAATATAGCAACATTGAAAACAGTGCTTGGCAGGTAAGTAAAGAACTAACTGATTTTCAAATGATGAATGTAAAATATTTATACTGTTACAACGCCCCAGTGTAGAATGTGGACTATGGGTGAAAGGGTAAAAGGCTATATTTCTGGATCTCTGCACTGGCTCCCCCTCCATTGCAGGAATATCAGGATAAGCACTGAATTGGCAGTGGAAGAAGGAAATGGCAGTTATGCTCTGGAAGCTTGCAATTGCCAGATTGCTATCAGTCAGTGGGCAATCAGTTTGGAATTGGAAAATCCACAGTAGGGGCTGCTGTCATCCAAGTGTGCAAGGTCATTAAGCAGCCCCTGCTGCACAGGACTGTAACTCTCAGCAATGTGCAGGAAACAGTTGACGGATTTGAAGCTGTGGGTTCCCAAACCATGGCAGGATAATAGACAGGATGCATATCCCTTTCTGGCACCAAAATAGCAAACAGGAACATTCACAATGGTAATTTTCAAGAGGGAAAGGCTACTGACAGGGTAAAGGGGTAAGGTGAATCAGTTGTCTACTCATTTTGAACAGCCAGATACTAGGGTTTTTAAGAGGAGCCAACTGCCATGCTATACTGTTCAGGGAGGTTTAAAAGGTTATTTTAACAGTGGTTGAATAGTTTCTATCCCCCTCTGTGTCCCTCCTTTCCTCCTCCTTGCTGTGCACTGCAGATGTTTCCATTACCAGCTCTCATAAAGTATTCACACTTACATTCAGGATGCTGGTGTGGCCCCTGTGAAGTACGGAATGGGGATTATTGTAGAAAGAGCAAGTCCAAGCAGTGGGTCCAGATTTGTTGTTGCCCTTCCTCACCTTCTGATAAGTTCCTTGGGTTTCACCTGACATTGCTGCTCAACCTGTCATGCCCCAGATTTAGTATCCTCTGTGCTCTAGGAGAGAGGACTTTATATGTAGCTCTCTGTCTGTGCTGAGCCAACAGGGGCAGATTCTCATGAAGGTAGACAGGGAGGGCCACTAAGAAATGGTATTTAAAAAATATGCTGGGGACTTGGTTGGGAGTGGTGGGGCTTCTGGGTCTCTGAACTCTGCGCAGTGGAATTCAAAAATATGACTGAAGCTGCCACTATTGATGGGAGAGAGGCATTGTGGGACAGCTGCCTGGAGGACTCTTAGGGTCAGACATAACATAGGTTCTACGTTAGCACTATGTCTACAGAAATAGTCAACTTCAGCTCTGGATTGTTTAGGGATGTGGTATACTGTATTAATACACAGTTTGTGGGGTGGGGGCTTTGTAAGCAGGAGACAAATATGGATGTGGACACATGCAAAATTAAATTGAAATAAATTGACAAGCTATCATAACTTTTTAGTTTAGACCAGGCCTGAAAGATATATTTTCTGAACTTCAGGTCATTCTTGTAGGTCTTTTCTGAGCCTTTTCCAGCTTGGTAACATCCTTTTTGAACTATTGATACCAGCACTGGAGATAGCATTCCAATAATTATCTTATTAATGCCTTATTATATTGCTTAATGCTCTACTGAAAGGTGTTCAGGTGCTATGATTGGGTTTTAGTATAAGAATTTGAACAGAATAAGTGAAATTAACCTCTGTGAATAGGGTCAGCACAAGGCCTACATAGTATTTAATCCCACTTAAGTACTTAAAATACGCATTAACTGGAACTCAGGTTTGATGCTCTTGGTTTATTGTATTAAATTTTGTTAACATTTGGGGGAAAAAGTCTATAACTTCATCAAAAATTGTTGAATGAATTCCACAAACTTTGGAGAACTAAAGAACTTAATGAGTGATTTGTCTTTATCTTATAAATATTTGCATGAAAAAGTTAGTGTGTGAAAGAAGGAAGCAGATGGGGCAGCAAAATAATTTTCCCATCTCACTTTGCTGTGAATGAAACCTGAGATACATACTGAAAAACAGTTCAGGAGAAAAATAAAATTTGAGAGAAAAATTACAATCTGAAATAGTTTTTTTCTCTATACGTTTGTGAATGCATGTGAGTGCTGCTATAGATGAGTCAAAACAACGAGAGTCCTATGGCACCTTATAGACTAACAGATTTTCTTCGGCATAAGCTTTCATGGGCTATAACCCACTTTGTCAGATGTACTGGGTTATAGCCCACAAAATTTTATGCCAAAGAAAATCTGTTAGTCTATAAGGTGCCACAGGACTCTCATTGTTTTTTCTGTACACAGACTAACAGGGCTATCCCTCTGGAAATTTCTATAGATGAGTCAGTTACTAAATACATATTTGTTTCCCTAAAAGAAACTTTCTTTAAGAAAACCTCATGAATAGTTTCATCTTGCACAATAATAAATCTTATAAATAGTTCATATGACTGAACAAAGCTTAATCTTTATTTGCAACTATGGGGTAGTAGCTTGAACATCCATAGATTTTCTCAAAGCAAGAACTGCTTCAGGCTTCCTGCAAGTTATGCCTGTTGATCTGGGGAGCTAAATGTCTTCTATTCCTTTTACAACATTCTTCTTTAATATGTTATTCACTTTTTAAAAAAACATTTTATGAAATACAGAACAAGACACAGTGGGAATATTTTCACTTATCTCAGACCATGCCAGGAATGCAGCTGTTCTAGATAATTCCCTTTATACAATGTTTATATTTGTTAACAGTGGTTGAACAGACCCCAAACACAAAGACTTTCTTCTGCACTAAATGTTATAAGGTCTCTGAGGACATTATCCTTCACTGATGCATATAGTGGCTACCAAAGTTACCTATAAGCATTAAAGTGAAATGCAGGTGTGAGAAATGTTAGAATAAAAACTTCAGGAAAAACAAACAGCTTGTTTCCATGTTTAGGAATATGCATTAAATAGCTCCCAAATTGACTTGGTCTGAGTATCATATGCTAGGAGCATGAACTGCCCTTCTTGTTGGCCCAAAACAAATTACATATCAGAGGTTAGGAACAAAATAATGATAACTAGTATGGACTACACCTGGTTACAAACATGCCAGGTGTTCCTCCATCATGTGATGAATATATCCATTGTAGCAGTTCCTTTCTCTAGCCCCCATTTCATGGGCATCTTGCTTCTCCCAATGATGTCAATGAATGTCAATGAGAACTTGATCAGGACCTATTTTACCACAGACCTCATGGTCCCATTGGGTGCATCTACACTTGTAAATTAAGCAAGCTTAAGTCGACTTGATTTACTCTGCATCCACACTGGCATTTCCTTAAGTCGACTTAAGCAGCTGCTTAAATCGACTTAAGGAAAATTTAATTCCACTTTATTAAACCTCCTTTTAAGTCAACTTTGCTGGCTAAGACAACAGAGTCCTGTGGCACTTTTAAAGAAAATTTTAAAGAAAATCTCACGAAAGCTCATGCGATTAATAAATCTGTTAGTCTTTAAAAGTGCCACAGGACTCTGTTGTCTTTCTACAATAGACTAACACGGCTACCCCTTTGGAATTTGCTGGCTAAGTCGACTTTAGAAAGTCGACTTAGCCAGTGTGGGCGTGGAGTAGCCCTAAGTCGACTTTAAGTCGACTTAGGGGGCTTTAGGGCTTCCCCGCTGCCCTCCCTGCCCACAGGGCAGGACAGAGCCCTGCCCACCTTCCCCTATGCCCTGCTAGGGTCCCTGTCAGGCTCAGCCCCCATTGTACCCAAGTACAATGGGGCAAAGGCTGAGCCCCCTGGCATTTGGCAAGGAGTGCCCCTCCTCCCCCCGCCATCGTGGACCTGTCCAAGGTCCCCCTAGCCCCTAGAAGTTGACCTAGGCGTCCAGTGTGGACGCTCTAGGTCAATTTTGTAGGGTCCCCTCTAAGTCGACGTAAATTTTGAGTGTGGACATGCTAAGTCGACTTAAATTAACAAGTATAGACATAGCCATTCTTTTTCCCAGTGGTAGAGAAAAACGAGCAGTGTCAGGAGTCATGCTTGCATTGTTCTTCCAGGAAAGCCCAAACTTGTCCTAGATTGGATCATAAGACTGAAAAGCACTTGCCTATACTTGTTACAAATCTCTCTGCTATTTAACTTTACTATTTTCCCTGTATTATGACACCACATGTAAAACTTGAAATAGATATAATTTATCTAATTGTTTCTCAAATGACAGGACTCAGAGACCCACCAAATTGTCAGATAGGAAAGATTTCTTTACCCTAACTTCATTTTAAGAAAAAGTTGTCATTACTTGGCCCCAAAGTGTGGTGACCATAAACTGACAAAATTATCCAGAAAGACCTTGGAGACATCTGAATATTCCCAGTTTAAGTAGCAATAAATTGAAGAATAAATTTACATTTTTATTAACTTGGCTCCACTTTGTGTAACCCCTAATGGTCACTGTTGTTCAATATATCTTGTCACAGAAAAATAGTGTGTTTAGTGTGTTTATTTTGCTAGCTAATGTTCATGGGCTTATCTGCCACTTTAAGAAGCAAATGATGTTCAGAGCTTAATGTCGTTCGTTTGTAATTACCTACAGGGAAAGGGGAATTTTGCAGTTTGGTTTAAAACCTTTGCTAGAATATTGACATTTGGAGTCTTCCAACCCTGCAATAGTTGCCATGCAGCTGTATCCATGCAAAGTGGTCCAGGGATCTTTTGGCACGGGGTGCACTACAGAACAGGAACCCAAATAACTTCATAGTGTGTAAAATCTAAGTACAGTTACATAAATCATCTCACACATTCAAAGACATGAGTGAAATTCATAGCAGGGATGTGATTTCTTTTATTAAGCCAAAACAGTAGCACAGCCCAAAGTCAGTTTACAAAATGGGTTTTAAGTTGTATATTTTGTGTGATCCGGGGCCACCAATAGATACAAGAGTGAAGGGCTCCTCCAAGTGCAGATCTCCCCTCTCCTGCACAGAAGGGGGCTCAGATATTAGATGGAACCATACTCCCCAGAGCTCTGGACTGTGTAAAAGTCTCTATGCACAGTGTAGGAGCCATGTGGCATAAAAGGGAACATATTTGAGATACTCCCACACTTTGCCCCTACCTTCCCCTCACAGAAATTACTTGGAAACATTTATAAGACCTAATTGTGCTAACTTTTCTATGGATGTGTCTCTGAGACGCTTCAGCCGCCATGGAATCTCTGGTATTGCAGCTCCAAAAGAGTCATTCAGTCAGGGCTGGATTAATGGGCCCTGGGGCCCCAGGTTGCCCACTTTCATGTCCCTCCAAACTCCCCAATTTTGTGCCCCCCCACCTGGGGCCCTGGCCCCCCACCACAGCAGCCAGCCTGGGGGGAAGGGAGGACAGCACACGAGGGTGCTGGGGCCCTGGGGCTAGGGGCCGTACTCTGTCTGCAGCACTCCTGCCCCATTCACAGGCTGGCTGGTATGCTCTGGCAGCGAGCTGGGCCAGCTGGTGTCCTCTGCACTCCAGGGCTTGAAGTATTGTGGGGTTGCTTCGTCCGGGCCCCTGAGGGACCGGCCAGGCCTGCCTGAGCCCCGGGGGCCCCGGTGGTGGCCTGATAGCACTCTGGGCCCTGGAGGGCCATGCCAGAGGCTGCTCTGTGCACTGGCCAGCCTGCCCCTGGCCTAGGATTTCAGCAGCCATCCGCCGGCCTGCCCAGCTCCCTGGGGCAGACCAGCTGGTCTGTGGGTGGAGCAGCAGCACAGCAGTGCATGACTTCTGGTCCTGGTGTCCCGGCCCCTCCCAGTGCTGGTCGGATCTCTCCCAGCACCCTGAGGCCCTGAGTACAGCTGGATTTTTGCAGAGCAATAGGGGCTTGGCAGGGCCAGTTCAACTCAAAGGTTTTGGGGCAGTCCAGGGCCCCCCTTTATGCCAGGGCCCAGGTCTGCAGCCCCTAAAGCTCCTGCATGGATCTGGCCTTGCATTCAGTCAGGATATGTGCTACCATGGGGATGGAGTTGGTCTGATGGCTTAGGCCTCTATGCGGCTGGCACTAGCCTCCCACAGAGTTCTGAGGATCAGTTCAGATCCTTGGGGAATCTTAAAGTTTGGGGCTGGCTTTTCTATGACCCTTGGCCCAGCCTGTATTCTTCAAGGAGAAATGAATTGGGCCCAAAGGGAGTCATAAG
Organism: Pelusios castaneus; assembly: GCA_007922175.1. Lineage (NCBI taxonomy): Eukaryota > Metazoa > Chordata > Testudines > Pelomedusidae > Pelusios > Pelusios castaneus. The sequence goes on from ML685862.1 coordinate 7,197,066, forward strand.
TGTGAAGTCCTGTAGAACTCTGAAAAGTTGCCTTTAGAAAGGAGCAGGGAGAGGCAATGAGAAAAAAAATTGTAAAGAGACATATATTGAAAATGTGTCTTTACTTACTTAAATATTGTAGACTGGGAGTGGGGAGAGTGAGAAGGATTTTGCTGCTTTCTTTAAAATTTATTCACCAAAACATCCATCTCTGATATTGCAAAATCCCCTACATTCAAAGAATCATGGAAGATTAGGGTTGCAAGGTGTGGCTTGACAAAGCTCTGACTGGGATGATTTAGTTGGGGTTGGTCCTGCTTTGAGCAGGATGTTGGAATAAATGACCTCCTAAGGTCCCTTCCAACCCTAATCTTCTGTGAGTCTATGATTTTATCATAGAAGGCAACAAGGTTGGTCAGGCGTGACTTGCCCTTGGTGATCCCTGCTGACTGTTACTGATCACCTTTCTCTCCTCCAAGGGATTCAAAAAGCACACCATGAGGATTTTCTCCATGATTTTTCTGGGTATTGAGGTGAGGCTGACTGGTCTATAGTTCCCCAGATCCTTCTTTTTCCCTTTTTTAAAAGATGGACATTATATTTGCCTTTTTCCAATTGTCTGGGGCATCACCGATTGTCACAAGTTTTCAAAGATAATGGCTAATGGCTCTGCAATTACATCAGCTAACTCCCTCAGCACCCTCAGATGCATTGCATCCAGCCCAATGGACTTGTGCATGTCCTGCCTTTCTAAGTGGTCTTAAAGCTGTCCTTTCACAACTGAGGGCTGCTCACCTCCTTCCCATACTGTGCTGCCCTCTGCAGTAGCCTGCGAAATGACTGTGCCTGTGCTGACAGGGGAAAATAAGCATTGAGTAATTCAGCTTTTTCTGCATCATCTGTCATTATGTTGCCTCTCCTATTCAGTAAGGAGCCCACACTTTCCCTGACCACCTTCTTGTTGCTAACATACCTACAGAAATTCTTTTTGTTACCCTTCCCATCTCTTGCTAGCTGCAACTCCAATTTTGCTTTCATCTTCCTGATTTCACTCCTGCATGCTGAAGCAACATTTTTATATTACTCCCTAGTCATCTGTCCAAGTTTCCACTCCTTGGAAGCTTCCTTTTTGTGTTTAAGTTTACTAAAGATTTCTCTGTTAAGCCAGTCTATGACCATTTCTTGCTGTGTCACAAAAATTTTACAAAACATTATACTGACCTGGTTGAAGACAGTTTTTTACTTCAGTGGGGCCAGTTTTTCTTTTTGATGCTTGCCACTCTTTCAATAGGTGCATCTTTAAGATATCTGCATGTCTGGTTTCTAGAGACAGGCTTGACTGAAATGATTGCCTTTTTCTCACAGGAAGTGAGGAGAACATTAACGTTATCTATATGTTATATTGCAGAAGAACCTAGATTCATGGTTTATAAGGTCAGAAAAGAGCACTGCGATCATCTAGCCTGACCTTCTGCATTATACAGACTATAGAGCTTCCCTGAAATAATTCTTGTCTGAGCTGGAGCACATATCTTTTAGAAAAAAAAATCCTATCTTTTAAAGTGTCCAGTGATGACACAGTGCTTGGTGAGCTGCTCTAATGGTTAAGTGGACTCATTATTAAAAATATACCCCTTACTTCCAATCTGAACTTGTTTAGCTTCAAAATCCAGCCAGGTGACTTTGTTAGACCTTAGTCTGCTAAACCATAGACGTATTATTAAATATTTGTACCCTGCGTAATATGACTGTGTTGCCTCTGTGGTGGCTTTTGTGGCCCATTAGGATATGATTCACCCAGCTCCCGGGCACTGCCTCCATATCCTTGTCTCTGTGATGTCCAAGGTAGCAGCATTTTAGTGCTCCAGCCAAAGCACACTTCAATCCTACTCCTTCCTGGGGTGTAAGGTCCAAAGGAAATAAGGAACCAAAAAACCCACACCTCAAAACAGGATCATCCAACAAACCTTTGGATAAGCCCTTCTCTTCAGAGGTTATCTCCAAACAGTAAGTTCATGTTTCTACTACTCTAGGGTCTAGTCATCTTTTCTAGCAGGGGCTGGCCTGCGAACAAGCTAGCTCAGTTTCTGGGGTGCGACCGGCTTCTTGCACATCAAGAGAAGCAGAGCTCTGTTCTCTTTCTGGGTCTGCCTTGAACTGGCTAGGTCTCCTCCTTCTAAATCCCCTCACTGTGCCTGATATTTGCTGCAGGTATAATAGGGAGATGCCACTTGGGTTCACAGGCTCTCGTTAATGCTCTTGTTTTCAGTGCCAGGACTAGCTGCCCCATCACAGTAGGCACTCACAAACTCTGCTTGTCAACCCTCAACCTTCTCTTTGATAAGATAAATAGATTGAGTTCCTTGAGTCTACCACTAGTATAAGGCATGTTTTCTAATCCTTTTATCTCTCTGATGGCTCTTCTCTGAACCCTCTCCAGTTAACAACATCCTCCTTGAAGTGTGGATCCCAGAATGGGGTACAGTATTCCAACACTAATGCCAAATACAGAGGTTACATAACCTCTCTACTCCTACTCAATATTCCCCTGCTTATGCATCCAAGGACTGCAGTCAATATTTTGGCCAAAGCACCTCATTGTGAGCCCATGTTCATCAGATTATATACAACTCTTTTTCACAGTCATCAATTCCCAGGAGAGATCCCCAACTCTCTAAATATAGCCTACATTCTTTGTTCCTAGATGCAAGCGTTTACATCAGTCCATATTCAAATACATATTGTTTGCTTGTGGCCTTTTAATCAATTGATACAGATTGTTCTGGATCAATGACCTGTCCCCTTCATTATGTACATTCAACTAATCTTTGTGTCATCTCCAACTTACCAGTGATGATTTTATGTTTTCTTCTAGGTCACTGATAAAAATGTTAAATAGCCTAGAGCCAAGAACTGATCCCTGCTGGACACCCTAGAAAAACACCCACTCAATGAGGAGGCTTCAGTTAGGGTTGCATTGTATTAGGTCAAACAAACAAACAAACAAACAAACAAACAAACAAACAAACAAAGGTAGTCTCTGTTCCAGAAGTGCAGTCATCTTATGATAAGATTCTATAAGACAAACAGATGTTGGGTGGTTTGAGGGACAAGACAACAGAGTCCGGTGGCACTTTTAAAGACTAACAGATTTATTTATCGCATGAGCTTTTGTGGGAGAAAATCCCACTTCGTCAGACGCTTTGAAGATGGGAAACATACAGAATGGGAGGAAATTAAATGCAGGGGAGTGTATGACATAGGATCAGGTCAGACTGTAACAGCAAATCAAAATAGGTGTTAGGATTTAAACACTGGGGAACAGCACATGGAGGAGGGTGAGGTCAAATCACTTGTTGTAATGAGAGAAAAATCCATAATCCCTGTTTAATCCCAAAACAACTGAATCAAATTTGCATATAAATTCGAGTTCTGCAGTTTCTCTTTGAAACTGTGTTGGATACGTTTACATAATGAGTAAATAGCCTCAATTGTCATGGTAGATCAGCTTTTTTAATGTTAATCATTTTGGCAATTCACCTATAATAATACAGATACTGAAGCAATCAGTCTGCTGATTGTAATGTGGTGAATACAGTGCAATGAACTACATAATTCACTTTGTTTGATTAGGAACTTGGGGTAAGCAGAGTAAAAGAAAAAGATAGAGAGCAGCCCAATCTTTGAATGTAACTAGGAAAAAAGCTGTTTCTCTAGACCGGAAATAGAATAAATGTTTCCTGGTTTAGCACTGTAGTTTTCAAACTTTTTTTTCTCGGGACCCAGTTGAAAACAATCATTTATACCCATGACCCATGAGCAATGTATTCCAGTCTTTTGGCAGCGGCAGCAGGGGACACCACAACCCAGTACCTGAGGGTCTATAACCCCTGACTGCGTCCCAATCCAAGGTTTGAAAACCATTGTTTAGTACGTCCATTGATGTCTTTCTTGGTTACAAGAAAAGATTATAGTGACCTAAATCTACTCATGGGAATGGGGAGAAGGTACAAGTCTTATTGTTTTGTTGCTGGGGGAAAAAAAGTTCTGTTGAAAGAGCTATTTTCACATTTACTTCCACATTTAACCACTTAAAAAGGGGGGGAAATGAATAAAAAATTCTTTTTTTATTACCTGAAAGTATTTATTTGTAATTGGTAGGTCAATCATGTAAATACTCTTAGAACTCACTGTATTTTAATATAGCTATTTTTATTCAGAATCATTTGGCATAAAAATAGATTTAGGAGATGCCTGATATTTTCTCACTAATAATCGTTAACAAATTCATCATCTTCCCTTCTTTCTTCCTCCCCTCTCCTCTCCTCCTAAAAAGCATTTTGAAATCTCTCTATTCAAATGCAGATTCTGACTTCTATCTCAATGTTACATGCAGCCTTTTCATTGATTGACTAGATGAATAATAAAGTTTTATCTTTTCATGATTTGAATGATGTTTTCAAAAAACTATTTTATTTTCTGTGGCCATTGTAAAAATTGTATTCTTTCCAAAGTAGTTTTAGTCTCAGTAGGGGTCATGTAAACCTTGGGCTTGTTCTCCTCCTGACCCCCTTGACATGAGGTCTACTCTCAAAGGCATACAGTAATCTTCTCTGCTACTCAGGAACAATCAGGGGCCCAAATTTCAAACATGGATGCTTCAATTGTTTGACAGATAAGAGATGGTATACACATTTCTCTTCCATAGCATTCTTGTGCAAAAGACAGCTGTGATGCTACAGGGTTATGTCTGGAGAAGATGGGTATATAAACATAACCCTAATCATCCATATGGTTTTTCAAATTGTAGTAAAGGTTGCTAGTGAAAACCTTCTCCACTGGAAAACCTTCCTGGATGAGCCATACCAGCTCCCAGGCTTTATCTGTCTAGGTGCTTATAGGATTCAGTTTACTGTCTCAGCATCTCTGGTCACTATAACTTAGTGGCACATCTCCTTCCAGACTCCAGTATGACTGTAGGGATAAATAACTTTGGACTTGACCACACAGAGCAGCGAAGTGCATGAATGGGGTTTGATTTCTAACATGCATTCCTGTGTTGTGCTCTAACTAGTCCATGTAGCCCCTGCTCGTGCCTGTTAAAAGTTCACTAGTGCACTTTAACATAGTGCTGTTTGAAAGAATACTGTGTTAAACCACCCCAAGGAATTTCTAGTGTGCATCCATAGGGCCTACGTGGACCAATTAATGTGCAGTGAACTTCAGAAATCACTCCTCGGTAGACCACACTACCCCTCGGTGTAGATAAGCCCTAAGTCCTATAATACAGTTGTTTCAATGAGTCGAGTATTTGAATAAACTCACAGGACATTATAGTCAGAAAGGTAGGTTATGACATCTGTCCATGGTGCATGTTGGGCTATGATCTATGTGACTTTTCTGTTCAATCCTGACATGTGGTTGTATGATTTGGTGCAAAATATGCCATGCAAGATTCCTTTATGAATGCTCATAACATATTCTGCATTATTGTTATGGTATCATGTTTCCTACAGTATCATGTATGCGTACAGATGTAAAGTGTGTTTTCAGGTATTACACATCGTTCAGGCAGAAGTCAGACAATCAGGGTTCCCTCTTAGCATGTAGGCTGAAGAGGTACATGACAAGGTCAATGCAAACTGAGCTCCCTGGCTCAGGTGGAACAAAGAGGATCACCTGAGAGAAAGGGGAGGGAAGAAGGATTGGAAACAAATACAGACACTTTGAACTGTTAGGGCTTTTTACCAGAGAAACATCATCTTGAAAACATCTCCAACTACAGGAAGGATTGGGCCCTGCCTAGGGATAGGCAGAGACTGGCTGTAAAACCATCATCAGTCAAACATGGTGAGTAATCCTGGATGGGGATGTTAGGTTAGAAGTTGTCTTATATTTTTATTTGCTTGTGGTACCTCCTGACCGCTTTATTAAATGATTGTGCATTGATTTGCTATATACTCACTTATAATTATGTTCTAATCAATAAACTAGTGTTTGTTTTATCTAAAGCTGTATGAATTTTAGGGAGTGTGAATGAGCAGGCTGGAGCATTCCCATTTCTTTGATAAATGGGTGAATCAGTATCTATGAGCCTACGGTGATTGGGGAAGGGTCCTGATCCCTGTAGGACAGAAGTTCCTGGTGTGGTATCTGAGGGTTGGGGGTGCTCACTGGGGACCATCCCCTGTGGAGCGAGAGAGCACATGTCCACTGCCTGTGACTGATTATATACAAGAGTCTAGTGTGTAGTGACCTGGGAGTGGGGCTCTACTTAGTAAAGCTGGGTAATTTGGGATCCAGGAGTGGGCTACAGGGGAGGCACATTGACACACCAGACACAATTCTGGGAGGGCACAGCATCTGATACTGAGATTTTTAAGTCGAAAGGATAAATTTTACAAATTCCATATAAGAGTGGCTGTTACATTGGCTTAGACCCAATGCTGTTTAGAAACTTGTTATTTAGATGTTGGCTACAACTTCTAAGTTTTCATGCATTTTTCTTGCCCTCTTTAGATAATTATTTAAAATAACTTTTGCTTCAGAGGCTGTGTTTGGAATTCTAGAGAGGTCTCATTAAGACGGTATTATTTCTGTTGGTGAAAGTTTTCTATATATTAATGTTATGAAGAGGCAAAAGACAGAGAGACAAACTCTATTCTGAAATAATCAGGATAGGGCAAGAAAGAAAAGGTTAAATTGCAGGAAGGTGAGTGTAGGTTGGACATTGGTATAACAAGCCACTCAGCCTTTACCCCTTTTTGACAAACCAGTCCCACTCCCTTGGTGCCCAGGACCCCACAAAGGATTCACAAATCCTGCGTTGCTCTCACCCGCACCCTTTATTTACAGTGGTTACAGACAGTCCCCTTGATACTCTGGAGGGCAGGGACAGGATCCAGGGAGACTTGGACAAATTGGAACACTGGGCCGAAAGAAACCTCATGAGGTTCAACAAAGACAAGTGCAAAGTCCTGCACTTAGGACGGAAAAATCCCATGTGCTGCTACAGGCTGGGGACCGATCAGCTAAGTAGCAGTGCTGTAGAAAAGGACCTGGAAGTTATGGTGGACGGGAAGATGAATATGAGCCAACAGTGTGCCCTTGTTGCAAAAAAGGCCAATGGCATATTAGGCTGCATCAGTAGGAGTATTGCCAGCAGATCGAGGGATGTGATAGTTCCCCTCTATTCGACACTGGTCAGGCCGCATCTGGAATACTGTGTCCAGTTTTGGGCTCCCCACTAGAGAAAGGATGTGGACAAATTAGAAAGAGTCCAGCGGAGGGCAACAAAAATGATTAGGGGGCTGGGGCACATGACTTATGAGGAGAGACTGAAGGAACTAGGCTTAATTAGTCTACAGAAGAGAAGACTGAGGGGAGATTTGATAGCAACCTTCAACTACTTGAAGGGTTGCTCCAAAGAGGAGGGAGCTAGGCTGTTCTCGAGGGTAACAGAGGACAGAACAAGGAGCAATGGTTTCAAATTACAGCTGGGGAGGTCAAGGTTGGATATTAGGAAAAACTTTCTCACTAGGAGGGTGGTGAAGCATTGGAATGGGCTATCTAGGGAGGTGGTAGAATCTTCATCTTTGGAGATTTTTAAGGCTCGGTTAGACAAAACTCTGGCTGGGATAATTTAGGGGGAGGGGTCCTGCTTTTTAGCAGGGGGTTGGACTAGATGACCTCATGAGGTCCCTTCCAACCCTATGATTCTATGATTCGGGCCTGCTTCAACCCTAATTATTCAGGGCACCTGCTCCAGCCTTCTGGGGCAGAGCTCCTAGGAAGACTGAGGGGGTTTATCTCCTCTATCCTTCTACAATTAGGAAAATTTTCCTAACTGGCAGGGTAGTTAAGCTCTGAAACAAATTAACTGGAAATGTTGTAAAATCTCCATTATTGGAGGTTTTCAAGAATAGGTTAGACCAGTGGTTCCCAACCTTTTTGACTCGAGGGCCACAAATATAAATTTTACAATCCTGAAGGGCCACCAGCCTAATTAATTACAATTAATTAATTTAATTCAAATTAAGGTTTAATTATAATTAATTAAATATATTTCTAAATTATTAAATCAACTGGTGGCCTTTCAGGTTTGTAAAAAGCTATATTTTTGGCCCTTGAGCCAAAAAGGGTTTATTAAAAAATATTATTATTTTTTTAAAGGGATGGATGCACATAAACATCCAGAACCTCCCCTGCCTCTGGGCCAGCCCAGATAGGCCTCCGAGGAACCAGGCTGGGCTCTCTCTCCTAGCGCTGATGCTGTCAGTTAGACACAAGCACGGCCCTAGGCAGATGTGAGCTTGTCCACTCCGCTCCTCTCCTCCAGATGTATGGGGGCAGCGCCGGGCCCCACGCAGCCCGAACTGGCCACAGCACAGCACTCCCTGCGGACTGGCTCCTCACCTGGGCAGCACCTGCTCGGCCATGGACCTGTCCCAGCTGGCTCTCTTCCGGCTCCTCTCCTGTCTTCTCCTGGCCATCCAGCGCCTCCCTTCCTCCCTCATTGCTAGAGGCCCCTGCCTCTGCTGACCAGCCGGGGAGAGCCCAGTGCCGGGGGAGGGAGGCAGGTGTCCACAGTCTGGCTCCAAGCCATGAACCAGGGGTGGGCAGCTCAGCCCAACTCCCAACCAGCAGGGCGCGGGTGGGCCACTTCAGAAAGCCCCGCAGGCCATTTTTATTATGTAGTCCTGCCTTGAGTGCAGGGAGCTGGATTAGATGACCTCTTAAGGTCCCTTCCAATCCTGCACTTCCATGATTCTGTGATTCCATGATTATAATTACAAAAGGAGATTATACCATGCAGGCAATTTAGAAAAGACATTTTCATCTTTTTAAAACATTAGTCCACCTGGGGAAGTTGCAATGATAAAATGGATGCAGTTTCTACTCATCTACTATATTTAGTCAAATTCTGCACTGGTATGAACAAATTCAAACAAAATGCATGTATTTAGTCTGTTAGGAGGGTGAAAATGTCTAATTCACATGAAAAAATAATTTGGTCTTAAATTTATCTCTTCACCTCCCTTTTAGTTAGAATCCATTTCACCTATGTTAGCCTGAAATGTGTTCACAGCCCAGCAGATTTCAGAAGACTAGTTTAATTAGAATTTTAGTTGCTCAAGTCAACTGCTTAGCTCTTCTCAAGAAGCAAGCTTCTCATTATATTGGTAAACAGTAGATGCTCAGTTTATTTCAATTACAATTTTAATATTAATATTTATTAATCCTTCATGTTGGCTAAAATATTCCTAAGGGGGGATTTTTTTCCCCCCACATTGCCCCCTAAGAATTCAAATGTGCATCCAATGGTGGAAGAATGTCGTTTTTTTCCAAGGCTGAAAAGGTTTAACTTATCTCACAGCAACCTGATTGGCATTAGATGGCATAGTTTCAACCTTTGAAGATAACAGAATTCATTTATGGGATCCTGTCTAAGATCATTTCGTCTTGAACTTGTTCTTTCTGTATCACTGCAACAGAATATTATTGTGCAAACAATAAACCTGTGTGGCCTATGGGAAACTTACTTTAAATTTATATGTTTCCATTACATGAAGTATTTTGTCTCCAATAAGGCAGACAAAAATGTTTCAGACTTTCTTTATCCCAAAAGACGTCCTTATCTTTCTTTACAGAAGAAAACATGAAAATTTACTGTGTAGCTGAACCAAGCTACCTAGTGCTACTTGTTATTTTTATTGAATACAACTGCAACCACATGATGCATATGTTTAGTGTACAGAGATTTGCATTGTGGCAGACCCTTAAAGACTTCATTAGGGATCATTGACCTGGGCACTCAACACATAGGTAACAAAAAATGGTCCATATCCAAAGTTATTGTTATAATAAAAGAAGCTTCAATTTTAGGTCACTGAAATAGATTATTGCTTGTTATTTGTAAAGTAAAAGCATTCACCACAGAATCTGAATGCATGGAGGATATATTCTTCAGCTAGGCATTTCAGCAATGGTTTTAGAACAAAAATGTAAAAGGGATCACAAAGCAGGTTAGTGTCAGAACTGGAATGAAAGCTTCTTTTTCTTTACACAGAAGCCAGTGTCCAATCCCTAGACCAGGGGTCCTCAAACTTTTTAAACAGGGGGCCAGTTCACGGTCCCTCAGACTGTTGGGGGGCCATATTATAGTTAGAAAAAAACGTGAACGCGTAGCTATCATGTCTGCTGCTGGCCTGTGTTTCTGGGTACTGGGTGGCAGGCAGTAATGCATCCACACACTTTTTGTTGGTGCTGTGGGCTCCGGCCAGGCCCAGAGTGTGGGACTGACCGATGTTAGCCTGCTGGCCTGCTGTTGTGTACGCAACTAGTAGCCAATGTTCCCTCTAGATTTGGCGGCTTGTGTGCTAAATTTTCAAGCCGTGTGAAAAACTTTTTCAGAATAAATTTTTGGGGAAAACTCACAAGACAGAAATTATAGGCATTAATTGAAGATAAAGTGATTGTAAATAGAATTAATTAATTGTGTTTAATTAATTTAATTGGAATGAATTTTGAATTGAAATTTAATTTTAAGAAAGGTTTTTATTTAAAATTAATTTTTAAAAAGCTTTTTAAAAAAGAAGGGAGAGAAAGAAAAAAGAGAAGGAAGGAGGAGAAAAAGAAAAAAGAAAGAAAGGAAGGAAGCAAAGACAGAAAGAGCAGGAAGAAAGGAAGACAAAGAAGAGAAAAAGAAAAAAAGGAAAGGAAAGGAAGAGAAAGAAGAGAAAGAAAGGCAGGGAAGAGAAAGGAAGGCAGGGAAGAGGAAGACAAAGAAGAGAAAAAGAAAAAAGGAAAGGAAGGAAAGGAAGAAAGAAGAGAAAGGAAGGCAGGGAAGAGAAAGGAAGGCAGGGGAGAGGAAGACAAAGAAGAGGGAAAAAAAGGAAAGGAAGGAAAGGAAGAGGAAGAGAAAGGAAGGCAGGGAAGAGGAAGACAAAAGAGAAAAAGAAAAAAAGGAAAGGAAGAAAGAAGAGAAAGGAAGGC
>ML685862.1:7208139-7229928 GCA_007922175.1 Pelusios castaneus
CTCCCCAGCCCCCACCAGTCTCCTTGTCCCCCCCACCCCTCTAACCCAGCCACTCTCCTTGCCCCCCCCACCCCTCTAACCCGGCCACTCTCCTTGTCCCCCCACCCCTCTCCAGGCCTCCCTCCAGCCCCTTCCCAGCCCCCTTACCTGGCCGGAGGCTCGGAACTGCAGGGGTCGCCGGCAGAGCCTCTTCAGGGCCAGGCCGCTCCCACCCTGAGCACGCTCTGTCTGAGCATGCTCAGGGCGGGAGATTTGAATCTCCCAGCCCGGCCGCAGCAGGAGTCTGTGCAGCTGGGAGGGAACACTGGCGGGGACCCGAATGCGGCCCCGGCAACGGAGACTGATCCTGGCCCCATGCCGGGAGGCCGACGCTGTCGGCAGAGCGGGGCGGGGTCGGCTCTGGGCCGGGAAGCCAAGGCGGCCGGCGGGTGGGAGCCCGGGAGCCTGCCCCGGCCGCGGCCACCCCACTGCCCCGGACGCATGGGGCAGGCCGCAGCAGGGGCGGGGGCCGGGTAAATATCCTTGGCAGGCCGTATTCGGCCCGCGGGCCGTAGTTTGAGGACCCCTGCCCTAGACCATAAGCAACCCTTTACATATCAGTATTTAGATTTACTGGAAATTAATTTAAAAAACAACATAGCTGTACATTAACTGTTGTTCTTCAAGATGTGCTGTGCACTCCACTGTATGTGTATGTTCACCCAGTGCACTCGAGTTGGAAGGTTTTGCCAGCAGTATCATTATGTGGCGCATGTACCCTTCATGCTATCAGGTGAGGCCATGTCCACTGCCTTCCTTTCTGTTCCTTCACACACTGTCTGTAATGTCCGAAATAATGGGAAAGGTGGGAGGTTTGTGGAACATGTACATTCACAGCACATCTCAAAGAACAGCAGTGACTGCACAGGTAAGTAGCCATTCTTTTCTCCTTCAAGTGATTGTTCGCATATTGCATTATAGGTGACACATCAGCAGTTCCCTTACCAGTGAAGGATGTTGGGTCATCTGAATGGATTGTAACACAGACTTGCCAAAATTGGTATTGTCATGGGAGCTTTGTGAGATGGGATCATGAGTAGAAAAGCTAGGCACAGATGAGCATTTAACTCCCTAGCAGATACCAGCTATTGAAGCATTGCTCAGAAGAACTGATGATTTGGACTGTGCCCTGATGGAGTGAGCCATTATCTTTAGCAAAATTGCAGCTGTTGAAACAAAACTCAGTTGGCCTCAAACTTGCCCAAAAGACAGCATGTATGTAAAAGAAAGATGTTGCAATAGCTAACAGTCTGCAGAAACTGTGAGTTGTTCAAGATAAGGATGGAATGTTTCAAAAGAGGTTTCCTCCACCCGGTGCATCAGTCTTATCTTATGGTCATGCTGTTTCTATCTGGTTTGTACTAGTTGTACTAGTTGTGCTGACTCTGCTTTCTCTTATAAATACTCTGGAAATCTGCAAGTATCAGAGCTCACTTAACGGGCAGGGATTCTCTGTCCGTTAACTGTCTCTCCTTGCAATTGCTTGGAATAAAAGAGGTGTCTTGCTGGAACCTGATCTCACTAGTAGTTTTTCTTCAACACAGCAGAACTTAATCCTGTCAGAAATCCAGTGTGAGATTTGCTGAGTTGACACCGATTGACCATCACTTCTCTCAGCATAGGCTACAAAAAGCCTGGGGGGGAAGTCCTGGATGATCTAGCTTGGCCCAAGTAGAAAGCTGGGGCTCTGAATATTCAAAGTATGAAATGTTTTATGAATGAGCTTTCAAGAAAATCATGGGAAGACTAATTATTTGATTTAGATAGAAAGCTGACACAACTTTAGGGATAAGATTATGGTTTGGTATAAGGACAACCTTTTCCTTATGGAAGCATATGAAAGGCGATTCAATCAGGGGAGCTTGAAGTTCTGAAAGCCTCTTTGTAGAAGAGATTGCCACCAAAAATTCCATCTTCACAGACAATAAAGATAATGAACTTGTAGCTGGAGGCTCCAAAGAGGGGGGAATGCTATGAATTTGGAGAGGACTAGATTTAAGTTCCGTACAGGTATAGTATTTATTCTCCCTACCTCACAAGGGCTATGTCTACGCTGGCAAGTTAGTTCGAATTAAGCAGGCTTAATTTGAACTAACTAAAGCCATGGCTGCACTAGGCTTTAGTTAGTTCCAATTAAGGGCTTCCTTAATTCGAACCAATAAGTTCAAATAGGGCTTCAGAAGTAAGGATTTAATTCGAACTAACTAGATCGAATTAGCCAATGTGGCCATGTTAATTCAAACTAATTTCTTAGTTCAAACTAACCAGCCATTGAAATGAATGGGGATCACTAATTCGAACTAAGCAAGTGCCATAAATGGCACTTGCTTAGTTCAAACTAACTTTTTCTAGCTTGAATTAAGCTAATTCGAACTAACTAAAATTAGTTCAAATTAGTTCAAATTAACTAATTCGAACTAATTTTAGCAAGTGTAGACATAGCCAAGAGTATTGTGAAGTACTATTATTCCTATTTTACAGTGAGGGAATTTCTTTTTCCTTGTATGGCTGATATAAATGTAGAGCAACAACTATAATTTTACAGTCAGATGGTTAAACCAGATGACTGCATCTGGAACAGCAGACTATATTGCTGTAATGCCTTCTTTGTATTTTTATATCTAGCATTGAGTTGTTATATATTCCACAATCTGTTCTAGGTGACTACAGTCACACATTGGAGAGTCTTTAATTTTCCATTTGTGCAGCAAGTATCTGCATCTGCCATGGTTTGGGAACTGAGGCACAGACTCTCAACCAGAGTCCCCACAAGAAATCCGTGGCAGAGCCTGGAATTGAATTCAGGTCTCCCCAGTCCCATCTTAGGGTCCTAACAAGCGGATCATACTTCCTTTCTTTAGGAACTCCACATTCGCTCCCTAGCTTGACAAGACCATACATGGCCTGAAGCCAGAATTTGGCCATTAATATTAAATTGCATATATTTAATTAAATACGAAGAATCTCATTCTTACCTTACTTACACTAATGGGAATCAGAAATAATTCCACTGATGCCAATATCATGATACTGGCATAAAATTTGTGAAATCTGAATCATGTTCCATTTACCTGGGAAGTTTTTTAGAAAACCCAATCTTCTAGTGACAAGTTTTATTTTATATTTTTTAGACAGAAATTGATAGTGCTTCAAAAAAATGTTAACAACATAATTCAGCAACAATTGACCTGTAGTCTTCCCATTAACTTGTTATTGTTACCTATGTATTCCATTTGAAAGTAGGCAGGAAAGAAGTTACCACTATTACTGCTCACTATAAAGAATATTTTTAGTCTTTTTGTTCTTAAATGAGTCACCAGCAAACCATCATCAGTTGCCATGAATAGACCTACCTGTCCATCAAAAATCCAACACGGTTGTCACCAGGAACCCTTTGGGGCCAATAGGCAGAGGGCACAGGTGGTGCATAAGCTTATACAGGAACCCCTGGATCAGATATGTGTGTAATAGTTCAACAAAGAGTGGTATGTAAATTGTCTACTGAGAACCAGGAGCACATTGGTCACTTACCATGCTAAAAGCATGTATGGATACTATTTAAGGAGTTATCCATATCTCCTGAAAATTATTTGCTTAGGGTCTTGAAATTAAAGCAGGTCACTAGGAGGTGAAATACCTCAGAAATGTTTTTTTTTCAGGCAGGCTTTAATTGACACCTATCTTTGGCCATTTGAGGAGAGTGTATTGTATGCCTCACACTGTATACCTGTTTGCATACTATGCCAGTTGTGAAATGAGAGATTGCAAAGTCTACAAGATGATTCAAACAATGGGGAGGGGGGTGTCCTGTTTCTGAATAAAGACAAATGATGGAACAGGTTAATCTTTGGGGTAAAGAAACACACTGAATCCGTCACCTCAGAGGCAAGATGGCAGCATGTCTGACTCATGAAAAGAGGATCAGGCTGTGAAAAGCTGCAAATATTTTGTGTGAGCAATATTCTGCAAGATAGTATATCTTGTTAAATAACTCTAGGCTCCAGGATGCATGTTTGAGTTAATCTTATGTGTAAATATTTGTTTCCAATACTTCTACTGGGTATCATTTAAATCTCTGTGCTTTGCTACGTAAACCCAGGGCTGGCCCAAGGGTTTTTGGCATCATGGGCAAACTGGCTATGTCTACACTTGAAAACTTAAGTCAACTTTATGAAGTCGACTTAATAAAGTCGACTTGAAGTCGACTTAAAAAGTTAACCTTATTAAGTCGACTTAACAAAAGTCAACTTAAGTTTTCAAGTGTAGAGGTGGCCCCATTTCGACCTTATTAAATTGACTTAACATTTTAAATTGACTTAATAAGCCCCACCAAGGTGCTAATCCCCATCACCACTGGCTTAAGTCAACTTAATAAACATATCTAAGGCTAAGTTACACTAGAAAAGTTAAGTTGACTTAGTGTGTCTACACTTAAATTTAAAGTCGACTTAAAGGGGAACTTACAAAGTCGACCTAGAGCGTCCACACTGGATGCTCTAGGTTGACTTTGTGGGGGTAGGGGGACCTTGGGTAGGTCCATGGTGGCAGGGGGGGCACCCCTTGTGTGCAATGGGGCAAAGGGGGACAGGGACCCTGGCAGGGCATGTGGGCAGGGTGTGACGCTGTCTGGATTTAGGAAGCATTTATGATATTATTTTCAAAGGAAATATCATAAATGCTTCCCTAAATCCAGACAGTGTCACACCCTGCCCACATGCCCTGCCATTTGGGTGGCATGCCAGGCTCCCCCTGTGCCCCCCCCCCAGCAGGGAGGGCATTGGGGTAGTCCTGGGGTAGCCCTAAGTCGACTTAGGGCTACCAGGGCTACACTGGCTTAATTTGACTTTAAAAAGTCGAATTAAGCCTTAGGTCGAGTAGAAAGGTGGTTTAATAAAGTCGATTTAATTTTCATTAAGTCAACTTTATTTTCCTTAAGTCGACTTAAGCAAGCTGCTTAAGTCGACTTAAGCAAAGTGTAGTGTAGGCGCAGGGCACATTAAGTCGACTTAAGCCAAGCTTAAGTCGACTTAATTTACCAGTGTAGATGCAGCCAATCTTATTAAGTCAACTTAACAAAGTTGACTTAAATTTTCTAGTGTAGACATAGCCCCTTGTCGACCTTATTAAGTCAACTTAAAAAGGTCAATTTAGGTGCTAATCCCTGTCCACACTGGCTTTAAGTCGACTTAAGCCTTAAGTCGACCTAAAACTAGGTGTTTTAAGTCAACTTAAGCTTTCCTTAAGTCAACTTAATAAAAACCCAGTGTGGACATGGCTTTGTTTAGGTTGTCTTAAGCCTCCTTAAGTCGACCTAAGTTGCCAGCATAGGTGCATCCTAAGGCTGCGTCTACACTGCTAAATTAAGTCGACTTAAGCTTGCTTAAGTCGACTTAATTTACCCTGCGTCTACACTACAGTTTTCTTAAGTCGACTTAAGCAGCTTGCTTAAGTCGACTTAAGGAAAATAAAGTCGACTTAATTAAAATTAAGTCAACTTTATTAAACCTCCTTTCCACTAGACCTAAGGCTTAAGTCGACTCCCTAGAGTCGACTTAAGCCAGTGTAACCATGGGGTAGACCTAAGTTAACTTAGGGCTACCCCAGGGCTACACCAATGCCCTCCCTGCCGGGGGGGGGGACACATGGGGAGCCTGGCATGCCCCCCCACAGGGCAGGGCAGAGCCCTGCTCACCCTTCCTCTATGCCCTGCCAGGGTCCCTGTCCCCCTTTGCCCCATTGTACCTAGGTACAATGGGGGAAAGGCTGAGCCCCCTGGGACTGGGCAAGGGGTGCTCGCCCTGCCCCCATGGACCTGCCCTAGGTCTCCCTAGCCCCACAAAATTGACCTAGAGTGTCCAGTGTGGACGGTCTAGGTCGACTTTGTAAGTTCCCCTTTAAGTCGACTTTAATTTTCAGTGTGGACACTTAGTTAAAGTCGACTTAAATTACCCAGTGTAGACATAGCCTAAGTGCTGTGTATTAAGCAGAGCAGTCCTCCAAGGTAGCACTGATAAGCTGAGCAGTGCTGTTCGGAAACAGTGAATCAGTGAATGCTGAGAGTGTCCAGTGGACCAGGGACTGGAGTTTCCAAGGAGACACTGGACTGTCTGGCGGGCTGGAGTCTACCTATCACTAATCTGCAGAGTGCTTCAGAGTCTGCAAGTGCTTGTGTGGACAGAGGGTGGTGGGATTGTGGAGCTGACCCAAACAGGCATTTACTAAGGGCAGGTGGTAGCAAGCTGTCTCTCAACCATGGGTACACCTCGCAGGTATCAAAAAGGTTCAAAGAGAGTATGTAGGAAATCATGTTTTGATTCTTTTCCTCTATCATGTGATGTGATAGATAAACTCTGGTGATCTGCATATCACAGAAGAGATCCAAAACTGAATATTCAAGTTTCGTAGAAACAAAATTCAGGCTCAGATTCACTGCTGTGCCTGCTGTTTGAATCCTAACACCTATTTTGATTTGCTGTTACAGCCTGACCTGATCCTATGTCATACACTCCCCTGCATTTAGTTTCCTCCCATTCTGTAAGTTTCCCATCTTCAAAGCGTCTGACGAAGTGGTTTTTTCTCCCATGAAAGCTCATGCGATAAATAAATCTGTTAGTCTTTAGAAGTGCCACAGGACTCTGTTGCTGATTCTCTGTTAGGGTTCCTTACTTCTGAGGGCAAGTCTGTGCCAACATAAATTGAAACATCTTGGAGGCTAGTCACTGACATATACCAATTAGGGGTAACCAGAAAACTGGCCTTCCATCATGCTACAGTCTCCATGCCAGAACCAGGTGGCTTAAGAACCAGATATGCCAATTCTGTGCTAGCTCAGAGCTTCCCTGTGTTGCACAGAATAGTGCTAAGGGGTAGTAATGTAACAGAGAAAAGACCTCTGTCTCTATACAGAGTTTGAATTCAAGGGACAGAAATGAATATTGCATGATCCAAGATTCTGATGATTGGAGTATGCCTATAATCAGAAATTATTTGCATCATGCTTTAATTTTATCATTCAAACCGGAGAGATGGAAGCATATGCTATACATGCTTTTCTTGAGGTAGTACGTACGGCATGTGTCTGCCAGTTCTTATACTTTCCACTTCTTTTCTTGGTAGCAGGCTTCCATTGGCAATACTTATTAACAAAACACAATT
The DNA here is from genome assembly GCA_007922175.1 of Pelusios castaneus. Lineage (NCBI taxonomy): Eukaryota > Metazoa > Chordata > Testudines > Pelomedusidae > Pelusios > Pelusios castaneus. The sequence continues at coordinate 7,215,334 of ML685862.1, forward strand.
ACATTTCACCTCACAACTTGGGATATATCTAACTTCTTGTCTTCAGTTACTTGATAGTTCTAAAAAAAAAAATTGCAACAGCAATGTGAGATAAAAATGTACTCCTACTGCTTTGGACAAACATACACATTGTTTAATGCAAGACCTTTTCTAGGGCTGTCATGTAGCTTTCAAGTAGTGCATCTTCAGTAGCATAGGAACCAGTGACACATGAAGCCTAATAAAAATTCCAGCAGCCTAAGCTTTTATGCCTTAGCTCTGTTGACTTCATAGCTGGTTTCCTTGAGGTTACTTTACTGTGAAAATAAAGCTCTATCTGCTATTTGCAAAAGGGAAGCTTGAAGAAACAGCATCAGCCTTGTTAGAAGTAAACTGTTATGAGATACAGTTAGTAAGAGTAGAGAGCTGACGTGTGGGGGCAGGAGACAAGGCTGCCTCTGGCAGCAAAAATGAGTTGAAAAAAATCAAAGTTAACTATTCTGCAAAAAATAGCTTACGTTTCATATGAAATGTTCTTTTATCTTATCACATAAATAATTCCCAGTTCTCAATTCATTATCTCTCCCACTGTTATACGATGATACTAAGTATTTTCTTCTCAAACCAAGAGAGAGGGCGCAGTTCTCAATGAGTCATGAATATTGAGCCCATGGCATTTCAGCATTTGTAAAGCAAAATGCCTTTAACATTTCAATTTTGGTTTAAATTCTCTCTGTATTCCAGCAATTTACTAATTTTCTAGCAACTAAATAAAAAAAATTGCTTTCAGAGGTGCTTATGTCATTATTAATATTTTCTCTGAAATAAAATGTCATTTGATAGTGCATGACTGTCAAGTCATTGTAACTGTAAATGCACCAGTGTTCCAGTCCTTTGCTCTGTGACAACTAGAATGTAAATGCTTTTGTTATTTAGTTGTATCATCAGGAGTGAATGAAAGGAAAGAACACTACGCCTATGCTGAGTGACTAGAAGAATTATCTGTTGCACAATATTTAAAAACAAACAGAGTCCTGGGGCACTTTTAAAGACTAACAGATTTATTTATCGCATGAGCTTTCGTGGGAGAAAATCCCACTTTGTCAGACACTTTGAAGACGAGATAAATAAATCTGTTAGTCTTTAAAAGTGTCAGAGGACTCTGTTCTTCAAAGCGTTTGATGAAGTGGGATTTTCTCCCACGAAAGCTCATGCAATAAATCAATCTGTTAGTCTTTAAAAGTGCCACAGGGCTCTGCTGTTTTTCTGCAATAGACTAACACGGCTCCCCCTTTGGAACAATATTTAAATTCTCTGAGAGGGTCATAGTTATAGAGAGCACCATTTTACAAAGCCTTTTTCATTTTTAATGTTGAATCCGTCACTTCCTCACCCCCAATGTTATACAATTGCAGCCACAAGATAGGTAAATCAACCAATTATTCTAAATGTGTTTTTTGAACCTCTTTATCCCCTTGTCTGATTGCTAATAGTGGATACCTGGAGTTCAGCACAGAGCCTTACAGATTTGTATTTATTACAGCACCAGACTGCAACTGGGCCCTGAGTGAAGGCTCGCTATCCAGGACTGCATTTCTAAATATCTCTTTTTGCTGTGGCCGGTGGTTGCTATGATAAAAGTGGCCTCAGACTTTTAAAAATGCTCCTACACTGGCACTGTGGAAGGATGGATTATTTAAGAGTCTGGTTTCTAGGCCTGAGAATGGGACAATAAATGGGAAGGGATCAGCATTACGACAGATAATTCTTTCCCAGGTGCCTAGCTCCTCGGTCTTGTCCACATACTCAGGATCTAACTGTATACTTTGTTTGGCGGTGAGAAGGAAATTTTACTCAGGTCAGAGTGGCAGACACCTGGGGTGGGGGTGGCCTTCCTTTGCAGCATGGAACACAGGACACTTGCATGTTTAAAGTAGTGTAAATTGTGGATTTCCTGCAACTTGAGGTCCTTAAGTCATTATTCGAGGACTTCAGTAACTCAACCAGAGATTATGGGTTTATTACAGGAGTAGGTCGGTGAGGGTTTTGTGGCCAGAAAGGTACAAAAGGTCAAGCTAGATGATCATGGTAGTCCTGTCTAGCCTTAACGTCTATGAGAAGGGAATGGCTTGATCTGTTACTTGGATGTTGAGCAGTTGGACAAAGCTAAAAGCAAAGATGCATTTTATTTCAGATCGCTGTTCCAGTTCTTCTACCTTTACAGCAATGGGCCAATTCCTCTGATCAGCAATGTGCATACCAGGACTGTGGTGCATCCGTGCTAGATTAGTGCAATAAATAGATTTGGTTAATGAAATAAACAGATTTTCAGCGCATACTCCATGCATTGCTGCAGCCATTGCACTACAGGGAGTGGAGAATGCTGGGAACTTGCTCTCCTTATTGGTGACCACCACTGCCAGAACAATAACAATGCTGAGCCCAGTGAAGCCAGCAGTCTAGGGCTCCTATCTATTCCATTCCTTTCTCCATAAGAACTGAGTTAAAAAACTGCACTGCAAGTTTGCACAATCCACAATCTTCTGCAGGCTCCTCAGCTCTGCCAATAAGGAATTAACAGAAGTAGCCATCCCTGCATCTGACTAATTTGGCATGAAATAACCAAACTGGTAAATAATAGTGACCTATCAAACTGTGGTGTGTTTGTCACTGATGGTTAAACAAGTACATTCTGTGTGCCTTAACTAGAAAAGTGGCCTGGAAGTTAGCCAGTGTCAAAATAGAGAGAAACAGGGACTCCCAAAACAAAGTGTGGCAATTGTTTCCCACAAACCAAAAGAGAAGAGCCTTAGGATGACTACACTTAAAAAAATCCTACCAACTAATTGACCTATCACAGACAACTTTTCCCTTAATGAAGTAGAGACAGGGAGCAGGTGAAGGCACTTCCCTTTGGCCAGACCCTTCCAATTCACCAAGGACCATATCATCCCCTTTCATTTAAACAGAAAGAGTATAGGGTGAAAAGTTGCTCCAGAAGTGACATCTATTGAATATAGACAGTGATAATGTGAGCAAGAATTAGTAGCTGTGATTGCAGTAAGTGACGAGGGTCCAATTAATTAAGAGATGTTGTTTATCTCAGTGGAATAAAGAATCTGTGTTTATATCTCCCAGAGACTCAACATGCAGCAGGCTGTATTAAACTGCAGAGAGCCCAGGTGTGTTAAGCAATGAGGTATTGGAGTACAAGGAAAGATCAGATCAGCATAGCGAGGCACACTTCTGACAGAGCGAAGATATTAGCTCTTCTTGAGTGACTCTGATCAAAGAAGACAAACAATATTTCCATGAACATTAGCTGGAAATTAAAAAGCATTTTGCTTTGGCTACGTTCACTTTTTGTGAACAATTGAGTGATTCACTTGAATTGCTTGCAGAGAAAAGTTAAGCTCACACACAAACATGGATAACAAAATCAACTTTGTGAGCATACATGCTGCAAGTGATACAGTTCATATGGGCTGAAAGTCTGCTTGTCATATCAGGTCACAGGATTCCCCAAATCTCTCACAACCACACCAGTAACTACATGTGTCAGACAAAGATCTAACCACACTTTCAACAGCTGGTCCACTGCTAATAATTTGGGGCTGTATCCCAGGCTAAGGCTGAGGAGCATACAGGACAAGTGAGCAGAGAGTCTGTAGGCTGCTTTTTGTGTTCCCCCAATCCTGAGGACACCCTGAATCTGAGCATCCCCCAGTTCAGTTTAGAGTAGCCTTTCTGTTACCAACTATCTCAGAGCTCAGCTATGGAAACTAGATGACTGAAGTATAGGTTAGCCACTTGCAAGTTTTCTTCCCCTGACTATGCCTCCTGAGTAAGGTGGCAGTGGAACTGCTATGGTGAATTTGTCACTTGAAGAAACGTCTAGCATGTGAACATAAAATGTGTTTTCATTTAAGTAATTAATTATTATTATTATTATTATTTGTATTGAGGTAGTATAGAATCATAGAATCTTAGGGCTGGAAGGGACCTCATGAGGTCATCTAGTCCAGCCCCCTGCTAAAAGCAGGACCACTCCCACTAAGTCATCTCAGTCAGGGTTTTGTCTATCCGGACCTTAAATATCTCCGAAGACAGAGCCCCAGTATGTAGGAGCTCCAGTCCTATTGTACAAATACAGAACAAAAAGGAACAAAGAGTTTTCAATTCCCATATAAGACAATAATATGGATGTAAAGGAGATTTAGTAGAAGGAGAGAGCCTGAGACGTGAGGCCTGGTATAAAGGCCTAGGGTAAGGTTTAAGGCCCAAGCAGAGTCAAGCTCTGCTAATATAAAGCAGAGCAAGAGTCCTGTCCTGTTACAAAATATGCCAGCTTGCAAGTTCACTGTCCAGAATATGCACTTGGTGAGAATATGTCTAATATTCCAAAAACATATACAGTCCTAAGAAGCATGAGGCACAGGACACTCACGAAACACTTTCCAGTGGGGCAGTACCAGAAGACTCCGATACCAAGTATGGTATAAACACACTTTGCAAAGATACCGGGCACACTGGCCCCTCCTAAAGGAGGCAGCATGATGTATAGAGGTGTTTTGATCAAACACGTGTACCACTGTGGGAACTGACCACATCAGAGGACTAATACGTAATTTCTTTAGCTATGTCTACACTGGCAATTTAAGTCAACTTAAGGAGGCTTAAGTTGTCTTAAATTAAGCCATGTCCACACTAGGCTTTTACTAAGTCAACTTAAGAAATTCCTTAGGTCGACTTAATGAAGGTTAAGTCGACTTTGTTACTATCACTCATTAAGTCAACGTAACCCTTAAGTCGACTCCCTAAGTCGACTTAAGAACAGTGTGGACATGGAGTGACCCTTAAGTTGACTTTATTAAGTCGACTTAGGGGTGGTTAAGTCAACTTAAAGTGGACTAAGTTGACTTAAAGCTAAGTCAATTTAGTCCACTTTGTTAAGTCAACTTAAAGTTGACCTCATTAAAGTCGATTTAACAAAGACTTATCTTTTCTAGCGTAGACATACCCTTTGTTCCAGTGTATAATGAGGGGTCTCTGTGGGGGTGTCTTTGTCCAGCTCAAGGGGGAATGGAAGGGCCCGCCATTCACTGAGCTGAGTCCATTGTGATGGGAATATATATGCTAGGGTAACTGTAGACATTGATCTGGTGAGCTAGGATCATGGTTTGTTGACAATAAATCTAGGCAAGTTCCTTCACTACAGAACCAAATCTAAGGTCTTTTTGGAGCGTTTGATCAGAGCCTGCTGTACAAATTATCTGTCCTGAGCCAGTGCAGCAGACAGAGAGAAAACAGGCACACAAAAAACTGGTGGCAGTGGAATCAGAGTGACTGATGAGGCAACACAAGGAAACAAGACAATATCGATTGTACCAGCTGCCTAACTATTGTCAGGTACGTGTTCTGGTTTCCTGAGTAAGCAAGCAGTGGATCATTACATCTTTAAGGGTCATTGGTAAGTAGAATTTTTTTTTTAAATTAGCCTAACAATTTTCAAAAACATTGTTTGGTCAAAAACAAAACTTTTCAAAGGAAAAAAATAAAGTAGGTTTTGACCAGCTTTACTGGCAGCTTGTCTTCCCTCAAGGAATTATTAAACCTATATATCAGTAAAGGGTTTTAAAGCATTCCCCTGTGGCTTTGACCAGGCAAGAATCCAGCTCACAGGATATTAACTGAGCCTTGCATTCATACTATGCTCCCTATATAGAATGGTAAAATGAAGCACAGAGAGGTTAAGACCCATTTCATGCAGTTAGCCAGTGGCAGAATTGGCAACAGAATTCAAGAGCCCTCAGATATATTCTTCCTGTTCTAACCATTAGAATGCAATGCATCTTTCATGTGGCAGATATTGCAGAACAGAGTCCAAACTATATCAGTTTAATATATGTGAGCAACTTCTGAAGTTTTTAAAATGAATTTTAGGATGTGTAATTCCTGAGGTTCAGTCAGAGGTTTAGGTGATCACATTAAAATTGCTCGTTAAGCCTCATGTTAGCACAAATAAAACAAGAAGCAGATGACGTAATTCAAGAGTCAGACCTTGTGACAACATGTACAGAGATTTAATTGAGAAATTAACTTCCAAATTTATGTTACACTTATAAGTTATATATTCATAATTATTTATTTGCAAAATTGTGGGCAGACTCCTGCAATGCTTCATTCCTTACTCAATGATGGGAGTCAAAGGAAGCTGTTTCTGGGTCAGGAACAAAATAAGGGGCGCAGGTTATGATCATGCATATTTCAATATGATTCCCATTACAGTCATTTAAAAAGAAATATCATAGAACTATAATGGGAATCAGTGGTGATTGCTACATTTAAGTTTTCTTTGGTAGTTCTATTGACCAGTCTGGTCCAGCAATGCTGATAATTTTAAGACAATACTGGTCAGTTGCTAAAACTCCCTTGAAAGTTCCTAATTAATTAACATTTTAGTCCTAATAAACTCAGCTCAACCCATTCTGTGACTTTCTGTGCATTCTTTCAACAATAGCTGTATGGAATGTTCATAAACTGAAGTGACTTTCATGCCACTTTTCACATATTCTGGACAATTTAAGAATTCACCCAAGGTGGAAATCTAGGAGACTTCATATCATGGTCTGCTGACACCAGAAGGCCAGTACTTAGTCTAATAACAGCTATACGTGTTAGGCAATTAATTTATGATCCAAAGGCATGCAGTGGGCTAAACCATCTGCTTATTTCAAAGAATATGGAGTATTCATAAACTGAAAAAAATGTTTCATTGAAAATCATGGGATGCAGGATATGGAGGAAGAACAATGGTAATACAGGCTGAAATCCTAAAGCCATGAAGTCAATGGCACAGCTCCCACTGACTTCAATGGAGCCAGATTTCCACCCATGATAATCCATCGAATACCAATCTAGAAGGGATTGTTGTGATCATCTTGTCTGACCTCCTGGATAACACAGGCATGTAACTTGACTGAATGAATTCCGGTTTGAACTTCAGTATGTCTTGCAGAAAAACATCCAATCCAATTTTCCAGCAATAATGAATTCAATACAGACCCAGGTAAATTGTATCAACATAGAAGTACCCTCACAGTTAAAAAACTGCACCTTATTTCCAGTCTGAATGGGTGTGTCTACACTTGTAAATTAAGTCGACTTAATTTACTCTGCGTCTACACTATACTTACCTTAAGTTGACTTAAGCAGCTTGCTTAAGTCGACTTAAGGAAAATTCAGTCGACTTTGTTAAACCTAGCTAAAGTCGACTTAAGCCAGTGTAGACGTGGAGTAGCCCTAAGTCGACTCTAAGTCGACTTAGGGCTCTAAAGGACTCCCCCACTGGCCTCCCTGCCAGGTGGTGGCACAGGGAGACCCTGGCATGCCCCCCCAAAGGGCAGGGCAGAGACCTGCCAGGGTCCCTGTCCCCTTTTGCCCCATTGTACCCAGGTACAATGGGGCAAAGGCTGAGCCCCCTGGCACTTGGCAAGAGGTGCCTCCCCTGCCACCGTGGACCTGTCCAATATCCCCTTAGCCCCTACAAGTCGACCTAGGCATCCAGTGTGGACGCTCTAGGTTGACTTTGTAGGGTCCCCCCAAGTCGACTTAAAATTTAGCTGTGTACATGCTAAGTCAACTTAACAAAGTTGACTTAAAGTCAACTTTGTTAAGTCGACTTAGCTAAAGTCAACCTAAATTTAGAAGTGTAGACATAGCCAATGTGTCTATATGCAGCCACTGAATCTTGTTGTGCCTAGACTTACTAGATTAAATAGACCTCTACTGTCAGATTTCAGTTCCTCTGTAGGCAATGTTGTTATCACCATGTCAGTCCCAGGATATTAGAAATGGGTGAGGTCATATTTTTTATTGCTGAGGAAGAGCTCTGTGTAAGCTCGAAAGCTTGTCTCTCTCACCAACAGACATTGGTCCAATAAAAGATACGCCTTCACTCACCTTGTCTCTAAAATTCCTCGTGTAGGCACTTAGGCTATGTCTACATTTACTAAAATTAGTTCAAATTAGTTAGTTCGAACTAACTAATTAGAACTAATTTTAGTTAGTTCGAATTAGCTTAATTCAAACTAGCATGGCCACACTGGAACGTTAGTTCGAACTAAGCAAGCACTTGCTTAGTTCGAATTAGCGATCCTCATTCATTTCAATGGCCCATTAATTCGAACTAAGAAATTAGTTCGAATTAACGTGGCCACATTGGTTAATTCGAACTAGTTAGTTCAAATTAACCCCTTAGTTCGAATACCCTATTCGAATGTATTAGTTCGAATTAAGGAAGCCCTTAATTCGAACTAACTAAAGCCTAGTGTAGCCATGGCTTTAGTTCGAATTAAGCCTCCTTAATTCGAACTAACTTGCCAGTGTAGACATGGCCTTACAGACTGATCAATTTACTCTTTAACCTCTTTGTTGTACTGAACAGATAGATTCAAGGATCTCAGTCATGATAATCCTTTAATCATTCTCCTGGCTCTTCTCTGAACTCTCTACATTTTTTCAACATCCTTCCTGAACTGTGGACTCCGGAACTAGACACAGTAATCCTACAGCAGTTGCCACAGTGCCAAAAGCAAAGGTAATATAATTTCCCTACTGGTACTCGAGATTTCCTTGTTTATACACCAAAGGATCACATTAACACACAGCATCACACTGGGAGCTCATGTTTAACTAATTGCCCGCTGTGGCCCCTAACGCTTTCCAGAGTCTCTTCTTTGCAGGATAGATTACTCCATCCTCTAAGTATGGCCTACTCTTTGTTCTAGATATATGACTTTACATTTGACTGTTTACATTAACTGATCACTTGCCAAAGATCCACTGTTCCTAAAATGATACAGAACCACTCTTTCCACATTCTCAGAACAATTGAGCCACTGTGGGCAAGATTTTCAGAAGTAGCTAGAATTTTTGGCTGTCTACATTTTTGACTGCCCATCTTGACATGTCTTGAAAAGACCTGATTTGCTGAGGACAGGCACAAGAGTGAAAATCAGACCCCTGTAACACATCTCAAGGTGGACACTTTAATATTCAGGCACCCAAAAGTATGAGTCTCTTTTGACATTCTATATAGATAGAGAACATTCTTTTGAAAGTTGTGTTAAGCTTTTGCACTGTGTAAAGCCAATATAATATACTTGCATGACAATTAAAAAAAGTAAAAGAAAATCCAATGATCAAGAAATTAAAAAAAAAACAAAAAAAACCCCCAAAACCCCACCTTTGGATCTTCAAGCATATGTAATATGGGATTTGTACTCTTACAGGCATTCCTATGTATGGAATTGCAAACAGCTGCAGGCTTTGAAGGCTAGTTGCCATATGATCTAGAAACATGGAGTGTCTTCCTTAAGTCTCATATCCTTTGCCTTACTCATGACAGCACTTGAATATTTTAGAATTCTAGCACATCATATTCCTCTTCATGATACTTATTTTTAAAACAGCTTAAGAAAATGGAGCAATTGAATTTGCCTCATGGGTTCCTACCTACTCATGCAGCAGCCTTGGTTTAATCATGTGTTTCTTCATCATATCAGCAAAATGTATAAATCTGTTAGAACTATGAGATTGGGAAAACCTTTCTGCTGGGGAACTTATTTTAAAAAGGAAACAAGTTCAAACCTCATAACCAAGGGAGCAGCACAATTAAAGTCAATGGGCAATTTAAAAACAAGAAACAAATAACAGCCAGAAATGATTATATATATAGATATAGATATATAGATATAGATATATATAGATATATATTTTTAAATACCAAGTCTTGACTCAAGCTTAAAATAAAGCCAAAGCTACAGAGGCTTCATGTCTACTATCATTAATGTAAGTATTTGACTCTATTAGAGTTAGGGACTGTCATGGGGCTGAAGTGTCAAGATAATTTCAAGGAAGCAGTGTTCCTTCCACCTTAAAAAAATTAAAGGGGATAATACACTTGGTGAGTGGTTACTCAATATTACCACCAGACTAGCAAACACATCCAACTCTTCACATAGACAACCACAGCCATTTTCAGCAAAAACAAATTGATTATAATGAAGCAGAATACACATTTATGTTACGAGACTTTGCCTGAAAAATACAGGTATCCATAATATGGAAATGTCCATCTACGTAAGGGAGAGGGGGAAAGATTTTTCTGTCTCTCTTTGTGCATGTATGTGCACATTCCCTGCCCAGAAGCAGCCTGGAAAGCTCCAGTGTGCAAGCATTGCCCATCTCAGTTTGGCAGTCAATATATCTTCATTTAAGCTCATCTTTCCATCTCCCAGCATTCCCAGTTGGGTTTTTTCTTTTGTCCCTATTCTCTCTCTTCTCTTCCTTTACCTCTTCTCAGCATAGTATCTCTCAACATACTTTCAGATGCTGCCCGGAATGTTGTTATTGAGGAAGGCATTAGTGAGAAAGTGGGTCTTACATTTTGCATGCTAGAAGGCTCAGTGGGTTCTCTACTGGCAAGGAGTTGCAGGGGCAGCAATCCAAAAAGGTTAGGAATATCCCAGGTCATGATGGAACAGTTTTCCATCAGGGAATGTTGATTTGATTATAGCAAAATGTTGTGCAGGGATGTATTGGTTTAATCAAAGTTTCAACTAAAAATTATCAAATACTTCATTTGGATAATAGAATATAGAAGTTGAAATGAAACATTTTGATTTGGCATATAAATATTTCTGAAACATTGTTTTTAGCATTTATTTTGCATGAAATTTTGACATTTGGTTTCAATTTGAAACAAACGGGAATCTGAGATGTTGGAATTTCCCCTGGAATAAAAATAGCAAGATTGGTTGACTGTGATAAGGAACTACTTCCCTAAGCCATGTTGTACAATCCTAATCAGATGCAAGTTAATGTTATCTATAGCAAGAACCCCTGGCTATGTCTACACTTGAAAAGTTAGGTCAACTTTATAAAGACGACTTAATAAGGTCTACTTTAAGTCGACTTAAAGTGGACCTTATTAAGTCAATTTAACAGAAATGGACTTAACTTTTCAAGTGTAGACGTGTACACTTAATAAAGTCGACTTAAGCACTAGTTCAAATTAAAATGAGGTGTTATTAATTCAGACTAACTTTTCCTTAATTTGATTTAAGGAGCAGCTTAAATCCAATTAAGGAAAGCCCAAGGTAGACACGGAGTAAAGTAAGTCGACTTAAGCCTCCTTAAGTTGACTTAATTTGTAAGTGTAGACGCATCCCCTTAGAGTCCATATATGTTGGGCACAATTCTAACATCTATAACTCTATTGGCTTTCATGGAATTCTTTTAGATTTATGCTAATGAAACTGTGAATGGGCTCTAGCCCTTCAGAAACCCAGAAAAGGTAGTGGTGCCTTGGAGAGGGGAAAAAACAAGATAAAGATTGGATGAGCTCAGATTTGAGAGAATGTCTTTTGTTATAGTTTTCTTTCTAGAGTACTTATATACCAATGTTAGAGCACGGACAGATCTTTTCTCTTTAACTGCTATGATCCCACTCTCATATTGCCTCAGAGCATTCCAAGCAGAAAGAGAACAATTTAGAATCTTAGGTGCTGGAGGGCTCCACAGACAGATGTCATCTAACCCAGGTGCTGTAACAGTAAAAAGAACATTTCTGCCTTTAAAACAGAGTTGTGGTTTAAGAGGAGTTAAGATTCATTCTTATCCTTTTGTGTCTGCTTTCTTTTCATTTATTCTTCGTGCTAAATTTCCTTATCATCTCACCTGTAACCATTCTAAGTAAAAATGTAAACTTGCACTGATAACCTAAAATAATGGCTTATCAGTTTTACAAGACACTATCAAATGATATACAATAATGTGCAGGGAAAAGCTAAGCATTCAAAAATAAGAGCTAGAATTATAAAGACAATTTCCGTATGCAAAATATTAATAATCCTGACCTGTTTTTAAACAATTCTGTAAATGCCTTTAAGAAAAATATTACACCTAAATGTCTCCAATTCTCTCTAGGAAGTGCACATTTTTCTATTGTTGTGTTGTGAACTTTGTACTCTAAGTGTATGTTTTATATAGCTTTTGCCTTGGAACTTCCTTGTTTCAATCCTCTAAAACTGTCAAGAATGACTCCACCTGCTTTATTGTTCCCATAAATTCATATGAAACTGGTAGCTAAATCCAATTTGTGTCATTCTGTCTCTCTTTGTAGCCTATTCTAAATCTCTCAACCTGTTTCACAAAAGTAGAATCCTATTAACACCAAATAACCACCTCTGTATTTTATTCTATGGTTATTACAGTCTTTCTTGTGTCACAACACCTAAAGAATCTTGTCTCTCCATGAATCTACGAGAGCCAGAACCTTCAACCTCATTACCCAGAGAAAGTTTTCTATCACCGATCTTTTTATCTGACATGCCTTTTCCTTTTTACTATTTTTTTCCTTATAAACTTAGGTCTCACATAGCCCAGGCTCAATATTTTTGTCATGGAATTTGCTACACTGTAGAGTGACTATTGAATCAACATGAAAATAGACGTGTATAAATAAGAGTTGGGCCCAATCCACAAAGTTCTTATTCAGATCCAAAGGCCAGCTTTCCAAAGTTCAAATTCAGGGTTTTCTTTGATTCCATTTCTAATTTAAGTATAGTTTTTACTCCATTCTTAGTAAACAAGGGACTTAATTAACCCTCATCAATTTTAATGCAAGGCTTTCCTTATGCACAACATAAAGGGGATGATGTCCATGGAATAAGAAAAGATGTTTTAGATATGTAGAATAGTCTAGACTTCATATTGGCACTTAAAAAAAAATAGAATGAGTGAGTTGATGATTCAAATTTCTATTTTCAATTTCTATAACCTTTCCTACACGGAAAATTGTAAATGTGTAGGACCCAGTTCCTCAGCTGGCATAAACAGATGTAGTGCAATCAAAGTCAGCAGAGCTACACTGACAAGTTCCAAAGGGGTAGCCGTGTTAGTCCAGGTCAGCAAAACAAACAAGGAGTTCTGTGGCACTTTTAAAGACTAACAAATTTATTTATCGCATGAGCTTTCATGGGAGAAAATTCCACTTTGTCACCTCGGTCTGATTGTACTGTCCTTTGCACTGAGCAGTATTTACTCACATGTGCAGTATTATTGCATTCAATGTGCCACTAACATGGGGTGCGTCTACATTTGTAAATTAAGTCGACTTAAGCTTGCTTAAGTCGACTTAATTTACTCTGCATCTACACTACACTTTCCTTAAGTCGACTTAAGCAAGCTGCTTAAGTCAATTTAATGAAAATTAAGTCGACTTTATTAAACCTACTTTTAATTCGACTTTAGGTTTAAGTCGACTTTTTAAAGTCGACTTAAGCCAGTGTAGTCCTGGAGTAGCCCTAAGTCGACTTAGAGTCGACTTAGGGCTCTCCATGAGTCCTGCACTGTCCTCCCTGCTGGGGGGGGGGGGGCAGGGGGAGCCTGGCATGCCCCCTCACAGGGCAGGGCAGAGCCCTGCCCACCTTGCCCCATGCCCTGCCAGGGTCTCTGTCCCCCTTTGCCCCACTGTATCCAGGTCAATGGGGCAAAGGCTGAGCCCCCTGGCACTTGGCAAGGAGTGCCCCCCTGCCACTGTGGACCTGCCCAAGGTCCCCCTAATCCCTAGAAGTTGATCTAGGCATCCAGTGTGGATGCTCTAGGTTGACTTTGTAAGGTCCCCCCAAGTCGACTTAAAATTTAGGTGTAGACATGCTAAGTTGACTTAGCTAAAGTCGACCTAAATTTACAAGTGTAGACATAGCCATGGTAATTCCATAAAAGGTTGAATAATAAGTCCCTTATTAACTGTAAATGTAGCACACTGGTCTAGTGTGCATGACCACAGCACCCTCTAACGGCTGGCACAAGCAAATATACATGGTCTACTCCTTTTTCAGAGCTAAAGGAGTTCTCCCTCAGGTCAAATACTGGAGCCATGTGTGGGTTAATGCTGAAAATTCTCTGCAGATGATCATGGAGTCATTATAGGAGCATGGACTCTTTGCTGCAAAATCATTCACATAGAGAAGATATATATTGCAAGGATCAAAACGTAATGAGGATAACAAAATGGTTTTGAGGAAAACAATATTGGGAAGATGACTATTATTTATTATTTGTATTGCAGTCATGCCTAGGAGTCCCAGTCATGGATGTCATTGTGGTAGAAGCTATCCAAACATAGAATAAAAGGCTGCGTCTACACTGGCAAATTAAGTCGACTTAAGCTTGTCTTAGGTCGACTTAATTGGCCCTGCGTCTTCACTACACTTTGCTTAAGTCGACTTAAGCAGCTTGCTTAAGTCAACTTAAGGAAAATAAGGTCGACTTAATGAAAATTAAGTCGACTTTATTAAACCTGCTTTTTACTCGACCTAAGGCTTAATTCGACTTTCTAAAGTCGAATTAAGCCAGTGTAGCCCTGGGGTAGCCCTAAGTCGACTGGCATGCCCCCCGAAGGGCAGGGCATGTGGACACGGTGTGACACTGTCTGGATTTAGGGAAGCATTTATGATATTATTTTCTATGGTTATCTCATAAATGCTATAATCCATAGGAACTATGTCATGTTTGGTATCAATAGAAAGGTAGTAATTTGCTGGGAAT
>ML685862.1:7234928-7251277 GCA_007922175.1 Pelusios castaneus
CGGTTCAATTACAGATTGAGCCGCAGCAGAATGACTGTGGAGTGTGCGTTCGGCCATTTAAAAGGCCGCTGGCGCTGTTTGTATGGGCGGCTGCACTTGTCGGAGGACAACATCCTTGCTGTGATTGCGTCTTGTTGTGTCCTCCATAATATTTGTGAAAGTCGGGGAGAAAAGTTTTGCCCAATGTGGGCTACCGAGGCACAGCGCCTCGAGGAGGCATATGAACAGCCAGCCACTAGGAGTATTAGGGGGGCTAAAGGGGAAGCTTCTCGCATAAGGGAGGCACTCAGGGAGCATTTCACTCACGCTTTCCCATAGTTTTCTTTTAGGACACATCTGCTGCACCTTTTGAAAGTAGCCATGTGTAAAAATAAAGCCTTAATAAAATGATTTTATTCTGTTTTTATTCAGACTTTGATTGTTCGGGTTACAGGTGTGTGTAGCTGCGGGGCTCTAGAAAGTACGGGGGGGGAGAGCTAGTTGTTGGAATGCTATGGTGGGATGGGTGCACTTCATAGAAATTCTTATAGGGACTACGGGGGATGGGAGGCAGATGCGGCTGCAGTGTCTGTAGTGGAGCCCTAACATTAATCACCTGCGACTGCAAAGCGACCATGCTCTTGAACAGTTCTGTTTGCTCCTTCATGACGCTTATCAGTTCCTCGGTGTGTGTTTTCAACATCTCCTGGTACTCAGCTCTGAATGCTCTGGTCGCAGAGGAGGATTCCTGTGCAGTTTTCAAGGACTCCTGTGTAGCTTTCAACATGTCCTGAAACATATCCTCCCTGTTCCTTCGTGCACGCTGCTGAATGCTTCTCATTCGGGCAGCGGGGATAGACAACGGCCTTCTCAAGGTCTGTTCTAAAGAAAGAAATAATTGTCAAGCTGCTGTTTACACATAGCCAGGATAAGAAAATTAAACTTCCAGTAGCATATTACTCTGGAAGGTGCAGTGCGGTCAACACCCTATGCCTTGCTGAAGCGGACAAAGTACGTCCTAGTAGACAGCTTTACTGGGGGCTAATAATCAGCGTTGGGCACAGAGATGGAACCCGATATCGCTCTCCTCAGGGTGCCCCTGGCCGCTAGAATACATCTCCTACATGCCGCGGGCAGTCAGCCGGGACCGTATGCTGCAGCACTGTTTGCGGCCATGGTGCCCAGGGCTGTGCTTTGCAGCTGGCGGGGCAAAGTGTCCGTCTTTGGGAGCGTTGGCACAAACGCCATCCTATCCAATCTGAGTACTAGGCTCTGGAGGTACATTGAAGAATCATTTACTGATCTAAATGCAGATGATTACTTCACAATCACTGCTTGTGTTGATGCCCTCCTCATGGATGGGGAGTAAGGAGCGTGCACAGCTGGGAGACACAGCAAGCACCCCCGCAACGCACAGTGATATTTTAACATGAGATAGACTTTTAGCATTACAAAGCAGAAACTTACCAGAGCCCCCCTCAGCCGACTCAAGGGACATGCTGCAATTCATGTCTTCTAGAGAGGACGTATCGGGGGGGTGCAGAACAGCTCCTGGCTACACGCTGCCTCGCTTTGCCCTAGGTTCTCCTCCGTCTCCCCCACCACCTCCTCAAGGTCCTCATCCAACTCCGTTGTGGCATGGACTTCATCTGTGGTTACAGATGTGTCCACTGTGGTGTTTGGAGTTGTTGTGGGGTCACCACTGAGGATGGCTCCGATCTCCTGATAGTACCTGCATGTAGCAGGCGCTGATCCCGATTGCCGGTTTCCCTCCTTCGCTCTCTGATAGCTGATTCTTAGCTCCTTCACCTTTGATCTACACTGCAATGTGTCTCTATCATAACCTGTCTCCGTCATTGCCCGAGAAATCATGCCAAATGTGTCATAATTTCGTCTGCTGCCGTGAAGCTGTGCCTGCACAGCGGACTCTCCCCAGATGCTGACCAGGTCAAGCACCTCTGCTGTTGACCAAAGGGGTGCGCATCTTCCGCGACGGGCCGCCATTGCTACTGTGAACACTGCTGCACTCCAATGCACTCCACAAGAAAAAGACCAGGAAATGAAACTGACGAAATATTTGAAAATCCCGGGATTCAATTGTGGGCGGGGACAGTTTCGTCACTGCCAAAGAGCGGGCGGGGGGAAGTCCAGAGAGGATGACTTGGGAATGATGGGACATTTCTGGAGGCCGATCATTGCACGGTAAGCGTACACACGAGCACAAACGCGCAACAGATGATACGCAACAGCTGTTACCACTCTCGTCGGAGTGGTTGTTGGATTGCGCTACAACAAGGCGCTTATCGCGCAACATCAACGTTGCACGTCTGTACACTGTGCTAGTTAACGCGCGGTAATGATTTTTAACGCGCAATACGGTGATCGTGTAGACAAGGCCTAAGATTGCTTTCCCACCCCCTCACTGTTCTGGGAACATACCCTCAGTCGTCTCCAAAACCCCTATCAAACAGATGTCAAAGCTGTAAAATTGAAGGGCCATTATTATCCTCTAGTCCAACCTCCTGAAAAGTCAGATCTCCTCACCCAGCAGTTCCTGCACCAAGCCCATGACTTCTGGTTGAACTTTAAAAAAAAAAAACAGAATCCCAGTCACTGTAAAAACTTCAGGTGATGGAGAATCCACCACGCCCTCAGGAAGTTATTCCAAAGGTTATTTATTGTAGGTCTTTTGCAGCCTGTCTGCTGGAAGGTCACCAAATTCAGGCTATCCTAGGCCAAGGAAGAGGAGGAAGAAAGTTACAGAGTCCAGGAGCCATTACAGAGAATGTTACGCTGGCAACCCTCTCTCTTTTATAACAAAGGAGGCCTAGTTAGAGAGATATTGCTGATGGCAACTCTGGTAATGTGGCCCATGGAGACAGGAAGTCCCTCAGGTAGACCAGTCCCATGCTTTTTAACATAAAACACTAATAATACCCCAAGGCAGTACCTAACCCTCCCCTTATTCTCCTCTTGTGTCAAGTGAATGTCAAGTGAGCAAATGAAACATTCAAATCTTTTGGACTGGAGTCAGATGGCATTTTACAACCCTCTTAGGGAATGTTCTGCCAGCAGACCTCTCTGTTATTATCCGGATGGCAACTGTCTAAAAGTATACCTGGCCCCTTAAAAAAAAAAGCTTTTCTGTATATGTACTAAAAGCATAGATTTGATCCAAATAAGGCAAATGTAGCTGACCTGTACTCCCCAATCTTCCTTTATCCTCCCAGCCAGGCTTCTGTCTGTCTCAGCTTATTTTTCTTTTATTCTTTCATTTTCTATTTGTATTACTTCCCTGAGCTTTAATCACTGGGAAACCAAAAAAACCCAGAAACTTCACATCTTCTCAGATGTATTACAGACTGCAGCTCTGGACTGTCTCTTTATATTATAATCCTTCACAGTTATATCCATAGATAGACTTCACTTTGGTTTCACATTAGTCTTTTTTTTTTAATCCTTTCTTGAAATTTCCATGTGCTAAGAAGAAGAGGCCTTTTCTTTTCAGTTTGAGATAATGTGATTTCCGAAATCTGTTTCATTCCTTTACATCAAAGAAGTCTCTATTTCATTCAGCATATTTTGTACTGAACAATTCCTTCTTCCTTTTGTTGAAATTATACTTGCTTTATTTGTTAAGAGATATTTAATTGTACATTGTATGAGTCTTCAGTTTTTCCAGTAACTCCACTTTTCATAACTAATTTACTGGAATTAATCGTAGCCCCACGATTACCTGTTTCTCTGTTTCCTTCTTCCATTGTTATTAGATTATTTCTAAACAAATGGTTTTACAGTAAAGTAATCACTGTAAAGATCCTAAACTGTCTTGACATCCATGAGGAAGTTTTCAAATGAATGTTTAGATTCCTTTGGGACTATGAAGATTATGTTTATTTTATAATCGGTATTTTTACCCCAGTTTCATTTGGTCTTTACATTTTCCCCTGAATTAGAGTGTATTAATCTTATGCTAAAACTAGTATAGGGATGTTCCTACACTGCATCGAATTAAAAGAATAATGATCAGAGTTGTGAGTCTATAAAGAAATAAACAGCTTTCACTGTTGATGAAATGCTGGATGAAAATCAAGGCATTAAAGAAAGAGCAGAAGTTGTTTACTGCTTTTTATATTCAAAGGGTGCATCTACACTTACAAGTTAGATCGACTTAAGGAGATTTAAGTCGACCCTAACTTACTCCATGTCCACACTGGGCTTTCCTTAAGTCAACTTAAGCTGTTCCTTAAGTCAACTTAAGGAAAAGTTAAGTTGACTTCTTAACACCTTGATTTACATCAACTTACTGCTTAAATCAACCTTATTAGGTCTACTTAAGCCAGTGTGGACGGGGATTAGGGTCTAAATCGACCTTATTAAGTTGACTTAAAGTGTTAAGTCGACTTAATAAGGTCGAAAGGGGATTATGTCTACACTTGAAAAATTAAGTCCATTTTCGTAAAGTCAACCTTATAAAGTCGACTTAATAAAGTTGACTTAACATTTCAAGTGTAGACATAGCCAAATACTGGAAACAGCTCTGCCATGTGCATAAGATGCTCAATTTTTCAAATAGTTTATCTGAAACTATTTTAATATTTCAAACAATTCATAGGGTAAAATTCATAACTGATTAATGTGGAGGTGCTACAGAGGAAGGTGACTCTCCCCCCTTCTCCCCCCCAAGCCTTTGCCAATCTTCCTTGGGGGAAAATTCCTTCCTGTCCCCAGATATGCCAATCAGTTAAACCGTGAGTATGTGGGCAAGACTCACCAGCCAGATGTCCAAGAAAGAATTCTCTGTAATAACTCAGAACCCACCCCATCAAATGTCCTATCACAGGCCACCGGCATATCTACCACCAATAGTCAAGATCAGTCAGTTACCAAACTAGGCGGTCTCATACCATCCCTTCCATAAATTTATCAAGTTCAGTTTTGAGCCAGCAAGGTTATTTGTCCCCATTATTACCCTTGGAAGTCTATTCCAAAACTTCACTCCTCTGATGGTTTGAAACCTGCATTTAATTTCAAGTCTAAAGGTCCCAATGGCCAGTTTATGTCCATTTGTTCTTGTGTCCACATTAGTGATTAACTTAAATAATTCCTCTGCCTCCCTGGTATTTATCCCTCTGATGTATTTATAGAGAGCAATCATATTTGTTCTTTTGGTTAGGCTAATGTTCTTTTGGTTAGGCTAAACAAGCCAAGATCTTTGAGTCTCCTGTCATAAGGAAAGTTTTCCATTCCTTGGATTATCCTAATAGCCCTTCTCTGCACCTGTTCCAATCTGAAAGCATTTTTCTTAAACATTGGGGTACCAGAACTGCACACACAGTATTCCAGAGGAGGTCTCACCGGCGCCTTATATAATGATACTAACACCTCCCTAAGTCTATTGGAAATACCTCGTCTGATGCATCCCAGGACCGCATTAGCTTTTTCTTCACAGCCAGATCACATTAGCAGCTCATAGTCATCCTATGATGAGCCAATATGCCCAGATCTTCGCCTCCCCTTTCACTTCCAACTGATGCATTCCCATCCTATATAAAAAATTATTATTACTCACTAAATGAATGAACTTGCACTTTCCACTAATAAATCTCATCCTATTCCTATTACTCCAGTTTACAAGGTCATCTAGATCTTCCTGCATCACATCCCCGTCATTCTCTGTATTAAGAATAGCTTCCAACTTTATGTCATCTGCAAACTGTATTAGCACATGCCCAGTTTTTGTGCCAAGGTCAATAATAAAAAGGTGAAATAAGATCAGTTCCAAAACCAGTCCCTGAGGAACTCCACTAGTAACCTCGCTCCAGCCTAACAGTTTACCTTTCAGCATGACCCATTTGTCTCCCTTTTAACCAATTCCTTATCCAACTTTGAATTTTCATATTTAATCCCCATAGTTTCCAATGTAACTAATAATTCCCCATGTGGAACTGTATGAAATGCCATAGTGAAACGTAGGTAAATTAGATCCACTGCATTCCCTTTTTCTTTAAAAAAAAAAAAAAAATCTGTTATCTTCTCAAAAAAGGAGATCAGGTTGGTCAGGCACAACTTACCTTTTGTAAAGCCATGGTATATTTTATCTCAATTACCATTCATCTCTATGTAATTTAGTACTTTCTCTTTCAATTTTCTTTCCAAGACCTTGCATACTACTCAAACTAACAGGACTGTAATTACCTGCATCATTTCCCTTACCCTGTTCCCCCCCCCCTTCTTAAAAACAGGAACTATGTTAGCAATTCTCCGGTCATATGGTACAACCCTGAGTTTAATGATTCATTAAAAATCCTTGCTAATGGGCTAGCAATTTCATGTGCCAGTTCCGTTAGTATTCTTGGTTGGATATTATCCGTGCCCCCTGATTTAGTCTCATTAAGGTATCTGAGGTTGGCTTCTACCTTGGATGAGGTAATTTCTACGTCCATATCCTCTTTCCCATTAGCCACCCTATAACAATACTTAATCTCATCATTAGCCTCATTAAAAATGGGGGCAGAGTATTTGTTTAGATACTAGACTATTTTTAACCTCAACTCCATCCTCAGTGCTTGTCCCACTTCTTTCTTTTTATTTATGTGGCTATAGAACCTTTAACTATTGATTTTAATGCCCTTTGCAAAGTCCAACTATACTTGGCTTTTGGCCTTTCTTACTTTATCTCTACATGTTTTGACCTCCAAAAGAAAGCTTTGCTTCCTGATTCCTCCTGCCTTCCACTTATTGTATGCTTTCTGCTTTCTCTTAATCACCTGTCTGAGATGCTTACTCAACCAGCTTGATCTACAACTCTTGCTTATGATTTTTTTCTCCTTCCTTGGGATGCAGGCTTCAGATAGTGCCTGCAACTTTGACGTGAAGTAATTCCAAGCCTCCTCCACCTTTAGCTCCATGAATTCTTCAGTACAGTCTACTTCCCCGACTAATTCCCTTAATTTTTTTAAGTTAGCCCTTTTGAAATCAAAGACTGTAGACACAGATCTATTTTTTTGTTTATCTTTCTGTAACCCATTAGTCTAAATGGAGAGTTTCCCTTTAAGAGATGTTGGGTCAGTGTTGCTAGGCAGATTTAGCTGCTTAGAGCCAAAAGTTTCTGGTATATGGAGTGGCAGCTCTGAGCATGCTCCATAGGGTCCCCTGCTGCTTGCTGCTGGAGTGAGATTCCTGAGAGCCAGCAGCCAGGGTGGTTGGATTGAGAGGAGTCCACGTGCTCTGTGCAGAAGGAGAAGCGAGCCAGGAGCAGACAGCAGGTTGTTTGCCCCAACTCTGAAGCATTTTGTTTCAGGTTAGTAACATTGCTAACCCTCCAGCAGAGGAAGAGCAGGGCAGTCTGGGGCACTGGTTGCAGAAAAGGGACCATTGGAAGAGGAGGGGGGTTTCTTTTAATTGCATACTTTGAGTTGTTTTAAATACTGGGAGGAATGAATAGTTCTTTAATGTAATAAGGGGGAAGAGTAAATTATACTTTGTTATTCTCAGAGGTGTATGTTTTCTTTTGAAACAGGGTTTCTTTCTTTCTATATATTTGTATATATATATAAATGAGTGGTGTCTAAGCAGGAAGCTGGCTGAAGAGCAATGATCCTAGCAGAGGAAGAGCAGGGGTTTGCCTGGAAGATTCCAGCAGACAGAGAACAAGGAGCTGCTTCTTCCTACTCAAGCCTTTGAGCTTGGCATACAGAGACTATCACTGAGAGCCAGGTGAACTCCACCAAAACTTTGGGACACTTGAGTGGATAGTGTTTCTAAGGAGCTGCTCTGTTTAAATTCTTTTTTTTTCTTGTTTATATGTATTGTGAAATAGTAAATGTGAGTTCCCAAAATTAGCCACATCTTGTTATAGATTTATTTAGTAATTATTTTGTTTCTTAAATCATATGATTTATAAAGTTAATGTTTAATAAAACTCATTACTTTTCTTTCTTTTTCATCTGCTTTGAACAATCTTTGCCATGAGTCCCATACAGACTGGATCCTGGGTCTCCAGCTGCTTTCTCCACACGGATTGGGGTGTATTTCTGTGAGGCACTGGAGAAGGGCAATTGAATTAATTTTAACCCACCCAAAGGTTACACTTCCATTTATTTTGAACTGAATTACCTCATGGTCGCTTGAACCAAAGTTGTCCCCTACAACTAGTTCTTCTACAAGGTCCTCACTACTCACCAATACCAAAACTAAAATGGCATCCCCTCTTGTTGGGTCAGTAACTCTTTGGTGAAGGAATTCATCAGCTATCATATCCAGGAAAAACTGCATTCTATTTATTACTACTCACACTAGTTCTCCTGTCTATCTCTGAGAAGTTAAAATCTCCCATAATCACACAATTCTCATAAGTATTTACTTCATTAAAAGTCTTAAAGAGGTATTTATCCATGTCTTCTCCTCCTGTAATAAACCCATAACCTCAGTGTTTTCTTCCTTATGTTCAGGAATTTGAAAATAGTTGCAGTCGTGGCATGTAGGTTCTCTTTCGTACACAAAGCAAAACCAGATATTAGATTTAACCATGTCATTGTGTAATACAAATTCCAAAGGGGTAGCCGTGTTAGTCTATTGTAGAAAGACAACAGAGTCCTGTGGCACTTTTAAAGACTATAAATCTGTTAGTCTTTAAAAGTGCCACAGGACTCCATTGTGTAATACATTTTTGATGTGTGATCTGACTCAGAGATTCAAATAGCTTTTGTATGTCAGCTTCTTCAGATGGTTTGTGACACTAAACTTCATCTATATTATTTTAGGAAGTGGCTACAGACATGTTGCTTGAGTTAAGACAGCTTTGTCGGTCACCAGGCTCTTGTGCAATGTAATAGTTCTTTTAGAGTTGTTCACTGCCTGCCTGCAGTTTTTAAATTTATAAGAAAGATCATTCCCTATTTTCCTAAATAATTTATTTTTAGCTAGGAAATATTACCTAAAACAAGTTCATGGTGTTTTCAAAATTCACATGAGATGACAGGTTTTGGTTTGCTAAATAGTTTGTACTTTGGCCAGTCATGACAGGGAGAAAAAGAATCTGACTTAATTTTTATTTTAACGTTTTGTGGTTGTACCTATTGGGGTGGGAGGAATAGACTGTGTCTTTAAGCAGAAGCCAAAACAAGCAATAGGCATAAGCTGCAGTGTCCTGGCAGGCATGGTGCCTTGCAAATGCTCATTTGAGTTACATTTACTCTTCTTCTCTATTGCAAGAGTTCTTGAGGGGAATAATTTGCTGCTGGCTCTTACTACTAGTGAGTTATGACAGCTTCTTCATCAATCAACTCAGGTACATGGGACAATGAATTGACCACTTCATTGGTTCTAGTTCTTCCCACCCCCACCCCCTCCCCCCACTTCCTTTTCTTCGTCATTCCTGCCTATCTGTTTCAGGAAAAGAATAAGTAGGCTTGGTGTCCCTGGACACAAGCTCTTGCTAGCCCTCACAGAGATATAAGGAAAAGCTCTTACTTCCCTTCCATACCCTGCAAGGGTGCAAAGTCCAATCACAGACTATTTCTTTAGAATTATTTTTTGCCTCTCCTCTCTCTAAACTGGTAGCTTTGTGATTGGTACTTTGCCATCACTCTCTATTTAGGTTTCCTTCTCCTCACAACTCCACGACGCAGCTATTGCTGATGATAGATGTGGCAATGTAAATGAATACCTGATCAGGATAGAGTGATTAACTATTGAAGAGAGTAACTTTTAAAAGGGGAAGGAGATGCTTGCATGAAAAAGGTATGAATGTGGCAAGAGTCAGTATTTTAGAGTACGTTACTTTATGTTTCATGAAAGGTGGATGGAATTGGTTAAATCAGTATCATATAATTACTTTCCCAACTTGGATGCTGTAGCAGTGTTGTAGCACTGCTACAGGATAGAAGGGTTAACTGGGCCTGAGAGGGAACAGCAGTCAATCGGGAGGCAGGGCTGCTGGGCCAATCAGAGTCCAGCAGCCCAATATAAGAGGGAGCTGCAGGGGCAGCTTAGTCAGTGGGGCTTGGGCAGCCCAGGAAGAAGGTTCTTCTGTTGGCTGGCTGGCTGAAGGAGCCAGCACCCTGGAGAGCTCACCATGGCTGCACTGTGAGCTAACCAGCACCATTAAGATAGCCAGATGGTGTGAAGGTCCAGAGTAGCAGCCCAGAGGCAAGGAGGCCAGAGGGACAGTGGTTGGGACTCCGAGACAACAGGACAGAGTCAAAAGATAGCAGTGGCTGGAGCAGCCGTCTGGGGCAAGGATGCCAGAGACACAGCGGCTGGACTCCAGAGTGGTGAGGAGTGATGTGCGACTGGGATTGCGAGGAAAGCGGTCCAGGGAAGCAGACTGTTGTCGTGGAGAAGAGACTGGGGGGCGGCGGAAGACCTCAGAAGAGGCACTTAGGGTTCCTGAGCCGGGGCCTGGAGAGGAGGGTGGGCCCAGGGGTGGGACCAGGCCCCTCCCCATTCCCCCAGTGTGCCAGAAGAGGCACAAAGCTCACTAGCCAGTGACTATTTTAATGCAGTGGCCAGCAGGTCTCCCCAGCCACTGCTGGTAGTGGCCAGGACAGGGGGGACAACAGCTGTATCCCAGAAGGGGTGACTTAAGGGACTTAGCTGGATGGCCAAGATCCCAGAAGGAGACTCAAGAGTACAGTTGGCATGGGAGTGGCGGAGCAGAGGCCACCAGCAGGGGGACTACTTGAGCTACATTCCCCAGTAACACCACCAAGAGGCACCCTGCAGGTGGGTCCCTGGCTCCAGATGCCTACAGATGCATTCATTTTATTTGTGTTCTTTTAAGAGAAAAGGAGCACCTTTCCATAGCCCAATGTATAGATTATTAATTCAGCATTTCTGCACTTAAATCTCGTACTTGGAAATCTTGTCTCCCCAGATCACTACGCTCATGCAAAACCGTGAACACTTACACTAATTATCAAGCATGTTTTGTCCTCATGGTTCTGTCTGCTAAGCAAATGGGTTTGTTCTCCCTTTGTTCAGCAGTTTTTGTGTTCAAAGACAGACCAATAGAATTCTCAGATTTTCTTTTTAGAAGATCCTCAGGGCGACTCATGAGTCTGTGTAGGGACTGGGAGCACATTGCACATCTGTGGCAGTGGAGAAATAGTAAATCTTTTTAGGCACTGAGCCTCCATTCCCTGGCTTCTCCTCTTACTGCCTTACTACTGGAATATATGTGTGTATGTATTCATTTTTGAACACAAGGGCTCCAGTGTTGACTTTAATGTGCCTATCAGCTGATGTTGCCTATCACTCTCACCTAACTAATTTTACATAATACTGCACATAGGGAATCAAACAAGAGTTGGCTAACTTTTTTTTTTCTGAATTTTTTGTGTGCTGAAAAGTGAGATTTCAGCAGCAACTAAATATTTCACATAAACAAGTGAAGTCATCTTTTTTGTTTTCCCATTTTTTGGTGAAATTTCAAAATTGCAAAATGGTGGGATATTATGGAGCACCTGCTGCACACTAGCACTGATGAGTTAAAAGAGCCCTAAGGAGTCAATGCAGGAAGCAGCCAATTAAAGAGGGGCTGGGAAGAATGGCTAACCATGGCCCAGCAGGCTATACAAAAGGAGCTACAAGGCAGAGCAGAGTCAATCTGACTGGATCTTGAACAGGGAAGACTATGTTTCTAGCAAAAAGAGAGACCTGCAGCTCCGTAGACAGACCTACTTCTGGTAAGGACTGGGTAAATAAGAGCGCTTCTGGCTGGTTGTGAGAGTTTGTAGTTCCAGGCTTTGAGGATGGATGAAGGTGCTAAGGCCATGGGGTAGTGGTGTGGGGAGAGGAATTTAAGGCACCGCAAATGGCTGAGATCCACAGAATAGTGGACAGGCCTGGGTCATACCCTCCTCCCAAACCTGCCTCCATACTCGCCACTGGGGAAGAGACATTATAGGCATGACTCACCACTGGGGAAGTGACTGGACTACTGAGGAGCCATACCTCCCCTAGAAGGGAGGAAATATGGACGGTGACATGGCTTTAGGGTTGAGCCTTGAAGAGGATGCTGCAGTTCCTGACATCTGCTGGAAGAGCTACTGAATGATCTGTGGGGAAAGAGTCACAGTTTGCAGACCATGGATGTGGATGCCGGCCTTGAGCTAATCCCCAAACAATCAGCATGAGACACCAGTCTGACAATGAGTGATATGCTCCAATCCCATGAAAAATACCACTTTCATTGTAAAAAAAATAAAACAAATCCCACACACAATCTTTCCTTTCCTCTTTCCCACTAGAAAAGAAAAAGTGTTTTTTTCCTTTCTCACTCTCCTCCCTTATATCCAAAGGAGAAGAAAAAGGGAGAGTGGGAGAGAGAAACTGAGATTTTCTTTCTATCAAAATGAAACAAACTTTTGTTTCAAATTTTTTCACTGAAAAACAAAATGATTTTATGAAAAGTTTCAAGCAAAAGAGAAACTTCTTTTTAAAATGTTTTTTTGAAACATACCTTCTTTTAACCCACTTCAGTGAACAGCACTACCCTGAGTGGATTGTATCTACCTCTTACAGATCGCTGTGGGACTTGTTTTCCCATCCTTTTCTTTTTCTTTCAAACCATTTTTGCAACCTTTGTATAATCCATTCTGCAAATAAGTCTAATTAATTAAATTACCCAGTACCCAAACTTGTTAGAATGCATAGTGTGGCCTCTTTGGGGGACCTCCATCTCGAATTTAATTCAATAACATTACTGCTTTCATATCTTTGTCCCTTGTGCTTCAGGTCCCGAACCTGAATTTACACTGGCTCTCCCCCATTGTTCTGGGGTCATCACTCTACTATTATAGGATAGAGCAGCACTCAGGAATGTAAGGATTGCTTTAGTGCACTGTGATTGAATGAAAGCATCAGCTTGTATTAACCTGAAGATTTTAATCACCATGTGTCTAAACAGACCAGATTCTTTTTCAAAGTTCTTTATTATTTTGAATGGCTCGTTTACATATTTTATACAAATAATAGCAAAATGCAGTGTATGATTTTTCTTAATTACTCAAAGATGCAAAAACTGAATAGAAACAAGGGGTGCGTGTACACTTAGAAATTAAGTCGATTTAAGATTGCTTTAGTCGATTTAATATAATCTGACTCTACACTATAATTTCCTTAAGTCGACTTAAGCTGCTGCTTAAGTCGACTTAAGGAAATTTTAAGTCGACTTTATTAAACCTATTTTAAAGTCGACTTTACTGGCTAAGTCGACTTTATAAAGTTAATTTAGCCAGTGAGGACACAGATTAGCCCTAAATCGACGTAAAGTCGATTTAAAGGGCTCCAGGGCTCCCCCACTGCCCTCCCTGCCAGGATGGCTGGCACAGCCAGATCCTAGTGTGCCCACCCCCAGGGCAGGACACAGCCCTGCCTAACCCGCTTCTCTGCCCTGCCAATCTCTCTGTCCTGCTCAGCCCCCATTGAACCCCGGTACAATAGGGCAAATGCTGAGCCCCCTGGCACTTGGCAAGGGGTGCCCCTGCCCCAGTGGACCAGTTCCAGGTCCACCTAGCCCCTAGAAGTCGACTTAGGCATCCAGTGTGGATGCTCTAAGTTGATTTGGCAAGGTCCCCTTTAAGTCGACTTAATTTTATAGTGTGGACATGCTAAGTCGACTTAACAAAGTCGACTTATTTTGACAAGTGTAGACATAGCCAAGGAGACTGCTAATACCCTGTCATAGGGAGTGTGTAAATCCCAGGGAAAGGCATAAAAATACTGATATACTTGATAACTCTAACTACCCTTTGAAGTCTTATCAAAAAGAAATTATTTTTCTTGAAATTATTTGTACATTTTCTTAGGCATTGAGGAAGATTATACAATATAATTGGAGTTAATATGATATTAAAACATAATTGTTGTGATACCTTCTAGCCTGAGTGTGAAAATATAATTAAGACCCAAAATCTAATTACTGTACACTCAGTTACCTCTGACATATATTCTGTTTATCATGGCAGCTATGTTCTGAAACTAGATTAACCATTAGCAAAATTACCTTACAAAGCGATACCCAGCTGGAATGTACATAGTTCTCAACCAAAAAATAGGAATCTCTGAAGGTATATTTAGCTCATATACACAGCATCCTTTCTTTACATAACAGCAGATGGCCAGAGTAACCATGGCCATTAGAGGTGACTTTCTTCTGTTAATAGAGATATATTTTATCATCTTTGGATGTTTATTAGATATTAAAGCATACATCTAGATATCTGATGCAGTTGGTCATAATGTTGGAAATGAGGGGCAGGTCCCTATTCTGTAATGGTTGAGATTTTTTTTTTCTGGAAAATAAATCACTATGGTTAGCAATAGAAAACTACTCATCACCAGAGCAGTTTCTGACTGCTTTTGAGACCTAGAGTCAGAAGTAGTAGG
Source organism: Pelusios castaneus (assembly GCA_007922175.1). Taxonomy (NCBI): domain Eukaryota; kingdom Metazoa; phylum Chordata; order Testudines; family Pelomedusidae; genus Pelusios; species Pelusios castaneus. Next base: position 7,249,302 of record ML685862.1, read on the forward strand.
AAAACAAAGAGGGTGCGTCTACACTTACAAATTAAGTCGATTTAAGGAGGTTTAAGTCGACTTAAAATACTCCATGTCTACACTGGGCTTTCCTTAATTCGACTTAAGCTGCTCCTTAAATTGAATTAAGGAAAAGTTAGTTCAAATTAATAACACCTCGTTTTAATTCAAACTAGCACTTAAGTCGACTTTATTAAGTCGACTTAAGCCAGTGGAGACAGGGATTAGCGTCTTGGTAGAGCTTATTAAGTCGACTTAAACCATTAAGTTGACTTAATAAGGTCGAAAAGGGGCCACGTCTACACTTGAAAAGTTGTCAACTTTTGTTAAGTAGTCTTAATAAGGTCCACTTTAAGTCGACTTAAAGTGGACCTTATTAAGTCAACTTCATAAAGTCGACCTAACTTTTCCAGTATAGACATAGCCAGAATGTGTGCTAGGCATGCTTCTTACTTCTCTTCCCTACAGCATATTCAATAAAGAGTGAGGGGTGAGGATATCTCAAAAGCCCCAACCCTTGCATGGCTTCCTTCCTGCCCCTAATTGGGATTTCTTTTGCCCCGTCACCCTACAGGCTGCTTTTGTCCCTGGCCACACAGCTTCCTTCCTCTCTTCACTGCCTTCCTTCCCCTCTTAATGTCTGCTGCCCTCAGGGGCTTCCTCTACCTCCCTTCTGCAATCCTTCTGGCAGCTTCTGCACACTCCCTCCTAATGTGACATGCTGACCCTAAGTAAGTTCCCTCCCTGGTAAGCTTCCTGTTGCTTCCTGCTGTAACTACTCCTTTGGCTTCTCTGCAGACTGCCTGTGACCTCAAGGCAAGTCTGTAGCTTAATTCCACAGACTAAACCCTAACATGAAAAGGAGGGAATCAAAATAATACAGGAACTTTTGAATCATAATGTGGTGTATCATATTAGAACTTCTCATGGGTTAATGGGTGACCCTCCCCCCCAACAAAGATTCAGTTTAGATAAGATTTTTGACCCGGGGGGGCGGGCAGGGGTAAAAGTGCTGCATATTTTATAAAAAAGACTATTCTCAGGTCATTGCTGTGCTTTTGATCCTCGTTGGAAATACAACAGAGTCCTGTGGCACTTCTAAAGACTTTCTGACGAAGTGGGATTTTCTCCCACAAAAGTTCATGCGATAAATAAATCTGTTAGTCTTTAAAAGTGCCACAGGACTCTGTTGTTTTTCTGCAATAGACTAACACGGCTACCCCTTTGGAACTGGTTGGAAATAGGAAGCAGAGAGTCATGAGAAAGAATTCAAAATCAAAGATAAATAAACATGGGGAAGTAAAACAAACAAGGAGTCCTGTGGCACTTTTAAAGAGTAACACGTTTATTTTTCACATGAGCTTTCCTGAGTTATTCACCCACAAAAGTTCATGCAAAAAATAAATTTGTTAGTCTTTAAAACTGCCACAGGCCTCCTTGTGTGTTTTGCTGAACTAGATTAACATGGCTACCCCCAAGAGGAAGTAGTAATCCAAACATATGGAGGGCGAGAAAAAGAGATGGGTTCCAGTTCTGGGTTCATTTTTATTTTATCTGAACCAGTTTGACCATCTCTAAGTAAGACTATACAAGTCACACTAAAAAGACTATTTCCTAAGAGAGAGCTGTACATGTTGAAAGAAAGAAAGAAAGAAAGAAAGAAAGAAAGAAAGAAAGAAAGAAAGAAAACACAATATTAAAGCAACACACCAAAGAGAGACCCCCAAATATTTACTCTGCCATTGTCGTCAAGGTCAAGCAACATCAAGGCCTTGATGGAAAAAGGAAAGCATCAGTGGATAGAATATTTTGCGGAAATGAAGCAAGGTACCAAGGGAAATTACAGACTTTAGCAAGAATGTCACCCTCACAGCCATGAATGAGGCTCTAGCCCTTCAGAAACTAACTTAAAGTTCAGTTGAAAGAAAGAAAGAAAGAAAGAAAGAAAGAAAGAAAGAAAGAAAGAAAGAAAGAAA
>ML685862.1:7251287-7300753 GCA_007922175.1 Pelusios castaneus
AAAGAAAGAAAGAAAGAAAGAAAGAAAGAAAGAAAGAAAGAAAGAAAAATCAAATCTCTTTAAAGTGAATCAGATTCCCAATATCATAATCCTTGAACTACTTAAAATAAAAGATTTGCGTAAATATGTAATTAGCTCATTTTATGCAAGCATTCAGGATGTACGGTATAGAAAACAAATGGAATAGGTAATAATTCGTAAGATAATGTTAAATTCTTTAGTAAAGAAAGATGTACTCCTGAAGGATCATCATCTAATATCATTTACATTAACTTTGCATGCTATTCACAACTCATCATTTTCAAGGAAGAATTAATCAGACAGGTCTAGAGTCACACTTGGTTCAATCAGCAGCAGCTTACTTGACAATAGGCTCCTAGATCTTGGGTAAAGTTAGGAAAGGAATGTGGATTAGAGATGCTTTGGAAATTTTTCAGCAAAATATTTTTTTAACTGAAAATGCTGATACATGGAAACCGTAACTGTTTATGGGAAAAGGTCAGTTTTGACATATTTCCTATTCTGGAAAAAAAATAACTTTAAAATGTTGAACCATTCCATTTCAATTTTTTCAAAAATAAATTCTGGTTTTGGTTCAAAATAATGGTTTCAAAATTTAAATTAATTTCTAGTTTAAATTATGTAAAAATAATATTTAAAAAAATCAAAATGTCTTGACTGACCCAAACTGATCAACTTTTTGCCTTGATTTAAAATAGGAATACTTTTCAGAATCTCAAATTCTCCTGGGGATGAGAAAACCTTTTCCTTTTCGTCTCTAATGTGAATGGATCTTCTTGGTAGCCAGCTGACTTTATCACATGGCCATGATTCCCTTAAAAGACAGACAAGAGAAAGTTCAGCCCTCCTTCAGCCCTCTGGTTGGGAGCCCTTTGTAACTCCTGCTCTGTTTTATCTTGGATTCTGGAAGGTGGGGAAGATCACTCTGCAAACCGCACAGAAGCAGAGTGAGATGTGTGGCGGACACTGCAGAGTAGTGTTATTGGTAGGTGTAGTGTTCAGTGAGCATTTGGGAGTGCGGTAGAGCACTTTCATTAACAGCACATGCACTCTGCTCAGCCTGAGACTACTCAGCTTCTGGAAACATTTAATTCACCCTGGGCATGTTCAAAGATATTATACCATCTTCAGAGTTGTTTCCATACTAGTGACATGATGCCTCTTCTTACAGGTTTGTGGGAGAGAATAGGGTAAGTGTTTGGGGGGATGTGAGAGATTAGGGGTGATTGGCAGACAGCGTGGATAATCAGTGACTGATAGTACAAGCAGCCATAGCCATGTGACTTCATCTACCTGAATTTGCTTTATTTCCCCTGTACCCTAAAACACTGTTCATTTACTTGGAAGAGCGGAGGATGCAGGCATACCATGCTAGCTTGGAGTTGTGTCCACTTTCACCAACAGTAGAGATGGCCTTGTCTCCCAGCATTGCCTATAAATAATCACTCCAATTAGCATTTACACTATGTAACAATTTCAGTCTTTGAGATGGTGTACAAATGCTCACCTCACAAAACATCAATCCACCTGGTTCATCCCCACCTGGATACAGGAAACAGTCACAGAGACATCAAGTAATTTGTCAAAGGCCACACAAAGAACACAGGGGTTTGTCCCAAGACCAGTCTTCTAGGCTATGTCTACACTTGGCCAAATAAGTCGACTTTGTTAAGTCGACTTAGCATGTCCACAGTATAAAATTAGGTCGATTTAAAGTGGACCTTGCCAAATCGACTTAGAGTGTCCACACTGGATGCCTAAGTCAACTTCTAGGGGCTAGGTGGACCTGGAACTGATCCATGGTGACGGGGGGGCACCCCTTTCAAAGTGCCAGGGGGCTCAGCATTTGCCCCATTGTACCAGGGTACAATGGGGGCTGAGCAGGACAGGGACAGGGGCAGGGTATAGGAGTGAGGTGGGTAGGGCTGTGTCCTGCCCTGTGGGTGGGCACGCCAGGCTCTGGCTCAGCTAACCACCCTGGCAGGGAGGTCAATGGGGGAGCACTGGGGGCCCTTTAAGTCAACTTAAAGTCAATTTAGGGCTAATCTGCGTCTACACTGGCGAAGTCGACTTAATAAAGTCGACTTAGCCAGTAAAGTCGACTTTATATTAGGTTTAATAAAATCAACTTAAAATTTCCTTAAGTCGACTTAAGGAAATTGTAGTGTAGACACAGAGTAAATTAAATCAATTTAAGCAGGCTTAAATCGACTTAATTTACAAGTGGATACGCACCCATAGAGCACATGAAGTCTGTGTAGTCTACAACCTCTCTTTAGCAAGATCGAGCCGAGTTATGCTCCCAACATTAATATTCTTTCCTCAACTTTAGGTAGTTTGTATGCCCCCTTTACCATCTTTATGGAGGCATAATAACAGCTTGCATGAGCCCGAGTTCAAGGAGTATGATTGGTAAGAATCGGTGCAGCCATATCACAAAATGTACTTTTTTTCCGCAAGGTTAAATGAAATGAGAAACAGATCAAGTTCATTTCTCTGGCACTCCATCAGCCTTCAGGATTGAGAATTTATGCATCTATTGCTTTGAAACTCAATTTGGATTACCAGAATACACAAGCATGGCTATTGAAGAATTTTGACCTCATTGAAAGATCAAGGAGGCTTATTCAGACCCCAAACTATCTCTCTTTAAATCTACCTTAACAATTAAAGATTGACTTGTAGGATTTGACATCAAACCTTTTTGAGAGTATGAAGGTAGCTGAACATTGTCAAAGCTCTGTGGCTCACCTTTAGTGTTGCTTGCCTAACACTTTGGTTTTTTATGATCCTATCAAGTGATGATTAATTTTCTGTGATTTTCTTATTGTATCACTCAAAGGATATGGCAGAGACTTAGAAGGAGCTTTACATTTAACCTTTTCCCGTCATTCAGTTATGTTGCCATTTCAGGAGTATTTCTCATTGTGGAATGTTTCAATTTGACTTTTCAACCTAAATGACATATGTATAATCTAATGCTGATCTTTTTTTTTATTTTAATAAGACAAGCTGAAACCATGATCAATGTGATAGGAATGTCTTTTAAACCGTAAACTCCATTTTGTTTTGTGAACACCATTTTAGGACTGTGGCCTTCATTGAGTCCATTTTGTTTTGTAATCTACATGTTGAATGAAGACAGCTAGGTTGTGTTGAAAACAAGTGTAATTCAGAGAAAACTAATCTATTTTATACACTCTGGGTATGTCTCCACAGCAGTTTGGACTAATTAGGACAGATCTGCCCCACCCAGGTCAATCGACTTGAGCTAGCCATCTCCTGCTAGTGATCTAAAAATAGCTGTTTATACAGGACTTTGCAGCTGAGGCGTGGGCTGCAAAGTGGATCTGAAACTCCTTGCTCTCTCTCCCTTCAGAGCCAGAGTTTTAGCCTGAGCCGCAACTTCAAAGCACTGTCTATTTTTAGCTATTTTTAGATCACAAGTGAGAAGCCCACCCAAACTGAGAAGTCACTTCCAGTCAGTCCAAAATGCTGTGCAGACATGTCCTGTATGTTCAGGCTGGTATGAGGCACCTGGGAGAGCTAACAATGAGAACCATAAGGGTCATTGCCATTGAATGCTAGATGGACAAAAAGTGGCTGTAGAAGATTAAGGTAGAGACTGAAGCAGACCAGAAAATCACAGGCCCCAGGATAATGACTGTGTACCATTAGATGGGTAAGGGATGTAGACCAGAGAAAGCTGGTCTAAGAAACGTAAGACCTGTAAGTAAAGAACCTGGGCCCAGGGGGAGTTTAGGCCACCAACACTCCTGCATTGCCAGTGGGTGCTCAGGCTAGATTTTTGCTGAGTGTTGTGAACTGGATTGGAGACAGTCAGCTCTAGTACACAAAACAGGAGTCGTCTAGTGGGCAGAGCAGGCATCCTGAGTCAACTGCGAATTACCAGAGCCAGAGTAAAGCCAGGGTCTGGGTCAGAAGTCTGAGGCTGGGGTCAGAACCAAGACTGGTAATTGAGGATTGGAAGTGAGGCCCAAGGCTCAAGCACAAAACAGGAACAGGGTAGGAACAGGAATGAAGGCAGATGTGAATCAGGATCCAATAGCAGAGCAAAAATCTGGAACAGCAAGGCCTGAGTGGCAGCCCCTGACAGCCCACTGAGTGGCATATGCTCCTATATAAACCAGGAAGGCATGCTGGGGTGTTGTCTGACAAATAATTCACATTGCCAGTTTGCTTCTGTCCCAGACCTTGACGTCTGTGGTCCTTCAGCTCTGGATTCTAACACTGGTTTGTCCCTGCTGTCTGTAACTTGCCAGCTGACTGTAACATGATGCCTGATCTTGACTGCCTAGTATACTGATCTGGCTCATTAACAACTCCACTATTGGCTTCCCATCTGGATCTTTGTGCCTGAAGCATTTCCTTAAGTCAACTTAAGGAAAGGTTAAGTCAACTTAATAACACCTCCTTTTAGGTTGACTTAACGCTTAAGTCAACCTTATTAGGTCGACTTAAGCTAGTGTGGACAGGGATTAGCGCCTAAATTGACCTTATTAAGTCGATTTAAAGTGTTATGTTGACTTAATAAGGTGACTTTAGGCTTTGTCTACACTAGAAAAAGTTAAGTCAACTTTGTTAAGTCAACTTAATACGGTCGACTTTAAGTCGAGTTAAAGTCGACCTTATTAAGTCGACTTAACAAAGTCGACTTAACTTTTTCTAGTGTAAACATAGCCTCAGTGTCCTCACCTGACTCAACTTTGACTCCTGACTGTAATTGACCAGTTTACACCAGTTGCACGACAGTTTGCTCAGACAATTTTTGCACTCACCCGCCCCCTCTTCAACCATTCCATAGATGATGGAAGGGGCAGGTCACCCTCCAATCAGCAGTTATCTAAAGTCCTAGGACCTTCAGGACAAGTCTCTGCAAGAAGAGAACCTCATGTTATAGGCCCAAGTGACAGAACTCACTGCCAAAGCACAGACCGTATGTAAGCAGCTTGCACACTCACAGGCTGCGTCTACACTGGTAAATTAAGTCGACTTAAGCTTGCTTAAGTCAACTTAATTTACCCTGCGTCTACACTACAGTTTTCTTAAGTCAACTTAAGCAGCTTACTTAAGTTGACTTAAGGAAAATAAAGTCAACTTAATGGAAATTAAGTCGACTTTATAAAACCTCCTTTCCACTAGACCTAAGGCTTAATTCAACTTTTTAAAGTCAAATTAAGCCAGTGTAGCCGTGGGGTAGCCCTAAGTCAACTTAGGGCTACCCCAGAGCTACACCAATGCCCTCCCTGCTGGGGGGGGGCACAGGAGGAGCCTGGCATGCCCTGCCACCCTGCCCCTATGCCCTGCCAGGAGCCCTGTCCCCCTTTGCCTCAATGTACCTAGGTACAATGGGGCAAAGGCTGAGCCCTCTGGCATTGGGCAAGGGGTGTCCTCCCTACCCCCGTGGATCTACCCTAGGTCCCCCTAGCCCCACAAAGTCAACTTAGAGCATCCAGTGTGGACACTCCAGGTCGACTTTGTAAGTTCCCCTTTAAGTCGACTTTAATTTTCAGTGTGGACACACTAAGTCAACTTAACTAAGTCGATTTAAAGTCGACTTAGTTAAGTCGGCTTAGTTAAAGTCGACTTAAATATACAAGTGTAGACATAGCCACAGAAAGAAGTTGCTATGCTACATGTCCTAGTAAATCACCCATCAACTGAATCAGCTTTTCCAGTGTTGCTGCCCACACAGCTCAATGCTCTCCAGTGAGATGTCTTCTTGCAAGCCTTCTTGAGCATCTTTGATGACCCACATCATGTTAGCAGAAGAAGAGGCTGCCCCCTGGAAGCTTTGCCATGGCAAGTGTCAGCCACCTCCTACTGCTCATTACTGATGATTTCTGGCTGATATAGTGAGGATGTAAGCAAGGTTAGGAATCTGAGGGCCTCTCTTGCTTAGCAGCTAAGTAGGGAGGGGGGTCACTGATTTACCTGTGCTTGGTATTTGCATGACACTCAGCATAATTTCACCCAGAGGCTGGGCATGATGGGAGTTGGTATGTGTGACTGGTTCAAATCCTCTAAATCTGGTGTTTTATCAGAAGGGGGAAAGGAAATATTGTTCTTTCATGATATGCTACTCTTTGATTGTATATCTGTTATTGACCAAGCAGCTGATGGAAACATCACCATCAGCAATAGAGAACTTGGAAAAGTGAGCAACCCTAGTTTTCAGAATTGTAAAACCAGGTGGGGAGGGGTGTGAGCACTAGCTCTGCTGGAGCTGTGCCTTAAGTCAACACCTATTTCCCCACCCATTGTTAAAGAATAGACCTAAAGATTCCTTGTAGAGGCTCTATTGTTACTTTGATTGAGCTGGAATCACCAGGGAAACAGACACTTCCCAGCGAGCTGAAATCACTAGGGAAGCAGACACTTCCCAGCGAGCTGAAATCACTAGGGAAGCAGACACTTTCCAGCAAGCTGAAATCACCAAGAGCTGACAGCAGGCTGAACCAGTGGACAGCAGGTGTGAGCAGTGGGCGGAGCCAGCAGGCAGAGCCAGCGGACATGAGGTGTGACCAGCGGGCGGTGTGGCGGAGCCAGCAAACAGCAGGCAGAGCCAGCGGACAGCAGGTGTGACCAGCGGGCAGTGTAGTGGAGCCAGTGGACAGCAGGTGTGACCAGAGGCCAGCGGCAGAGCCGGCGGACCCAGACAGCGTCTGTGGACAGCGGGTGTGAGTGGCCAGTGGGTGGTGTGAGCAGACCTTGAGGTGGCAGAGGACAATTGGAGGGGAGGACTGAGGGCTGACTCCCCCTCCTCCCCTTACTGGTGGAATGAGTTCTGTCTATTGGGTTTTGTGGGAATCTTTGCACTGTATCCCAACCAGTGCTGCATTTTGATGTTACCTTTATATAGTCTTTATTAAACCTTTTATGTGCTACACTCAGACTGGTGCTTGCGAGCGGGGAAGTATTGCCCTTCTAGGGCGCCCAGGGGGTGATGTGTAATTTCCCAGAAGACTGGGTGGGGGCTCGAGCCAATTGTTGGTGTAACATTATTTGGGAACCCCTAGAAACAGAACCCGGTCCTTTGCTGCTGCCGTCATGGCTCGGCAAACGGGTTACATAGAAAGGAATGAGGCAGCCCAACTATAGCATTGTGGAACTTCCAGCATGGAAGTTTTGGTAGTCTTAATGGTCATGAACTAACTGACTAAAATGACTCACTTCATCCTCTGTAACCACCTACCCTCTGACGAGACTACTGCCCAACTTCTGGTGCCAAAGAAAAAAAGAGCAAGTACTGGATCAGTACTTGAGGTGTCCATAAAATATCACCAGGATAACTGGTCCACACTCCTGCCATTTGTGGAGATTTCATATAATGGTGCTGACCATGCCTCTTTAAGTCAGACTGCCTTCTTCATGAAATACGGATTCCCCTTTCGTTTTACCAGCAGCCTACCCAAACCCAGCCATTGCCAACTTGGTCCAACAGATCCATCTCAGAGAGGAAGAAATCAAGAATCATCTAGAAGAGGCAAAGATGGCTTACAAGAGGCCTGTGGATCACCAGAGACAGGAAGCTCCGGTATTCACAGTAGATGTGGCTCCATGTAAAGCAGTGGTCTCCAATCTTTCACCAACAGATGGCACAATGCTCATAGGTTTCAATGACAACTGCTTTTCAGAAGTAGATCACGATCTACTGGTTGGGGACCACTGATGTAATGTATCTCCAACCCAGTTAACCATCACAAAAGTGGACTACCAATTCCAAAGATGCTTACAGATATGCCAGCAGATCAACCCAGTTACCTGTAAACTACAACTTCCGCCTTCCCTCAGAATACACCATTTTTTTTACATTTCCCTTCTGTAGTCCTATACTCAGAACCCCTTTCCTGACCAAACCACACCATCTTCTCCAATAGTCAAAATCCAGGTCACGAGAAATATGAAGGGCATGCCATCCTTAATTCCTGACAGTTATATGCCAGCTTGTGCCATCTGGTGGACTGGGAAGGCTACGGTCCTGAGAAACACACTTGAGAACCTGCTTTCCATGTGCACACCCTGTCTTGGAGGAATCCCACTGGACTTTCCCTGACAAGCCTGAACTGGCACCACCACAAAGGATGTGTGTGTGTGTGTGTGTAAGAGCCTGTGATCATGGATGTTCTAGACCATCAGTGCATCCACATGTTCACTGGAAGCTCAGGCCACCCTGCAGGGCCTGAGTGTTGGCCCCTGCAGCCTACTGAGTGACTCAGGCTAATTTATAAATGAGGAAGCCATCATGCGGAGGAGTCTGAGCAGTAATGGAGACCATCTGCTTGCTTCCTTTACAGACCTGGCTAGCTGTGTACCCTAAACTCCAGCTTCTGATCTTGGCTGACTTTGGCTCCTTTACTTGCTTCCCACCTGCAACTTGATGCCTGGTCCTGACTTCCTGGTTTCCTGTCCCAGCTTGACTTCAACCCAGTTCCTTGGTTCCTGACTGCAACTTGGTAACCAAGCAGTGCATAAAGCCTGCCTACAATCTGTCCCTGACAGGTCCCAAGGAAAAAGGCTGTGTAACCTCTTAACTCAAGGGAAGACCCTGTTTATTTTTAATTTTATTTAAATTTAGTAAAGTAGAATCCTGACAAAGGAGTTTGTTAGGTACCCATTAGGACTGTGTGGAGTTCTTGGAGACAATAGAGTTCTTCAGTGGAAACCAAGCCAGGGAATGTCTGTAACGTTCCACTGACTCAACACGGGATGCTACATGGCAGCCTCCATCAGTTGACAGTTCCCAATTAAGCCAGTTTTCATGAAAAATTCTGAGTTTCAGGGTTCTGTTCTGATTTGTAATCAAAGAAAATGTTGAACACTCAGAATTTTCTGTCAGACGGATATTCCATTTTCCAGCTAGTACAACATGGCATGTTGTTCCTGAATGATTTGAGTAAAAAATGGAGCTTCCTCAATGAGATGGACTCCTGGGGGAATGTTTCTAAGCAACTGTTTAATCAAGAGAGTTTGAACACTGGTTTTTAGCTCCAAGAAGGGTGTCACACAGGCAGCCTGAGAATCCCAGAGCTCTATGGAGATACAGTGGATGACAATTCAGTTTTCCTACTCTAGTCTACAGTAACTCTTGCATCATCTTTTGTCTCTGTTCTTTGTAGAAGAAGATACTGTGGTTACTGCAGGCACATGGAACAGTGAGTGTTTTGGTTTTTAGTGGTGTCTGTACCCTCAATGGATAATATTTAAGTGAACACCATTATCAAGGGAAACTGCAGGAAAAAATTAGCTTTCTTTAAGGAAGTTAATCTCTTCAAGTTTTAAAAAGTTGGATGTAGGGTGTCTTTGAATATAGGGTGTCATAATTCCCATGTCAGGGTTCATCCTTTGACCCTTGTTCATCTTTACTAATCAAAGACCAGGCAATGGCTCACAATGTAAGAGTAATGCAGAATAGCAGGATATAGAGTGAGCTCCAGAAGGGACAGTGTCTCTGGAGATAAGGGATGCTGTGCAACATGTGCCAGAGTCTGCAATATGAGCCGGGGGCAGCACAGGTCTTTGTCCCACTCCACAAGCTTCAGTCTATTCCGCGCTTATTTCCTGCTCCTAAAGTCATGTACCAGCTCTGCTTTTCAGTGAGAGCCATGCAGCCGCCTCTCACCAAAGCTTCATATTCATACAGTCAACATTGCTTGGTTTTACTGTCCTGGGGGATCCCTCCTGCTCCTATAGAATTCTCTGTCCCCACATGTTTATTTGACTGTAGTTCCTCTGGCACCCAGACTGTTTTCCCTGCTTTTAGAAAGCAGATGCCCTTATAATGGCCTAACCATCTCCTCAAACCTTCAGGGCCTACTACATTTCCCACCTCTGCTATAGCCATATATTTTCAAGAAGTGGTGCACAAATATTTCTTTGCTTTCTTTCCCACTATTTCCTACAATATGTAGAGCTGGAAGTGACCTTGAGAGGTCATCAAATCCAGCACACTGCACTGAGTCAGGACCAACTAAACCTAGACTGTCCCTGAGGAGATATTTATCCAGCCTGTTCACAAAAGCCTCCAGCGATAGGGATTCCACAACCTCCCTTGGAAGCCTATTCCATCTTTACAATTTGGAAGTTTTCCATAGTATATAACCTAAATCTCCCTTGCTGCAAATTAAGCACATTCCTTCATATCCTCAGGAGGTAGGAGAGGGAGAAAAATTGATCATCATCATCCTCTTTATAACAGTCTTTAATGTATTTGATGACTGTTATCAGATCTCCCATCAGTTTTCTTCTCTGAAGACTAAACATGCCCATTTTCTAAAACCTTGCCTCATAAGTCAGGTTTTCTAAAACTTACGTCATTTTTGTTGCTCTCCTCTTGACTCTCACCAATGTATCCACATTTTTCTTAAAGCATGACACTCAGATGTTGACAGAGTTCTCCAGATGAGGCATTACCAGTGCTGAGTAGACTGGAACAGTCACCTCCCGTGACTTACATATTGCATTCCTGTTAATATGTGCCAGAGTGTTAGTATCCTGTTTCACAATTGCATCACATTTTTGACTCATAGTCAACTTGTGATCCGCTATAACTCCTGAATCTGTTCAGAAGCATTAATACCTACCTACTTATCCCCCATTTTGCAGTCATGTATTTGATTTCCCTTTCCTAAGTGTAGTACTTTGCACTTGTCTTAACTGAATTTCCTCTAGATTTCAGACCATTCTCTGCTCTGTTAAGGTTGCTTTGAATTCCTGTCCTCCAAAGTGCTTGCAATACTTCCAACTTGGTGTCATTCACAAATATTACATGCATATTCCCTGCTCCATTATCCAAGCCATTAATGAAAATACTGAATAGTACTGAACACAGAGAACCCCACTAGATACCTCTTCCCAGTTTGCTGGTGAACCATTGATAACTACACTTTGAATACAGTATTTCAATTAGTTTTGCCCCCATCTTACAGTAATTTCCATCTTCCTTATGGAAATGTCATTTGGGACTATGCCAAAGCTTTACTAAGATAAAGATATCTCACATCTATTATTTCTCCCATCCTCTATACCAGTAATACTGTTGAAGTAGGAAATTAGGTTGCAGTGCCATGTTTTGTTCTTGCAAATCCATATGGGCTAGTTATTACTTTATTCTCCTGAAGGGGCTTACTATTTGATTGTTCAATAATTTGTTCAAGTATCCTTACAGGTTCCATTTTCCTAGTTGGTTGGAACAAACTCTAAAATGATTGTCTACCTGGTTTCTTCCTCCATTTTTTAAAATTAAAAGTAGTCCCCAATATACTCCAGGTTCTCACTGGACATTGTGTTGTGCTGTATTACTTTTCCAAGAGATGTCAGTGTACTTAAAGTTCTCCACTACCACCAGGTCTTGCATTTTGGAATTTCTATTATTTATTATAGAAATATTTCATCTACCTCCTCTTCCTGATTTGGTGGAATACAGTGAACCCCACCTTTTTGTCTCAATGAACTGCTTTAAGCTTCGAAGCAAAAGAACTCCTATAAAGGGTATAAATCTGAGGGAGACAGGTATCTCTCTGAATGTCGTTTTCAGTGATTCAGCATACATATTTATTGAAGAAAATACAAGAGTAGTTCTGTCAGATTTCACTCCTACTACTACAACTATGAGGGCTCATAGGCTGCGTCTACACTGGTAAATTAAGTCGACTTAAGCTTGGCTTAAGTCGACTTAATGTGCCCTGCGTCTACACTACACTTTCCTTAAGTCGACTTAAGCAGCTTGCTTAAGTCGATTTAACGAAAATAAAGTCGACTTAATGAAAATTAAGTCGACTTTATTAAACCACCTTTCTGCTTGACCTAAGGCTTAATTCGACTTTTTAAAGTCGAATTAAGCCAGTGTAGCCCTGGGGTAGCCCTAAGTCGACTTAGGGCTACCCCAGGACTACACCAATGCCCTCCCTGCTGGGGGGGGCACAGGGGGATCCTGGCATGCCCCCCAAAAGGCAGGGCATGTGGGCACCGTGTGACACTGTCTGGATTTAGGGAATTCCAAAGGGGTAGCCGTGTTAGTCTATTGTAGAAAGACAACAGAGTCTTGTGGCACTTTAAAAGACTAACAGATTTATTAATCGCAACCATTGTCTCCTTAATGTTTAGGAATTTGCCAAGTGATATGGTTCCAGGGAGTAAACTGATGAGCCATTAAGGATACAATGGTTGTATTCTTTATGTCCTCAATGGCTCATCAGGATACTCCCTGGGACCATTCTACCTGGCAAATTCCTAAACATTAAGGAGACAATGGTTGTTCACACCTTCCCCTCTAAGACATTTGTCCAGATTGACACAAGTAAAAGTATGGATATAACATCAAATTCTTAACTTCTAATCCAAATAGAATTCCTAGACATAAACTATATAATCATTCCCAGCAAATTACTACCTTTCTATTGATACCAAACATGACATAGTTCCTATGGATTATAGCATTTATGAGATATCCATAGAAAATAATATCATAAATGCTTCCCTAAATCCAGACAGTGTCACACACAGGGCTCTGCCCTGCCAGGGTCCCTGTCCCCCTTTGTCCCATTGTACACAGGGGGTGCTCCCCCCACCACCACCGTGGACCTGCCCAAGGTCTCCCTAGCCCCACAAAGTCGACCTAAGGCATCCAGTGTGGATGCTCTAGGTCGACTTTGTAAGTTCCCCTTTAAGTCGACTTTAATTTTCAGTGTGGACACACTAAGTCGACTTAACTAAGTCGACTTAAAGTCGACTTAGTTAAAGTTGACTTAAAAGTGCAAGTGTAGACATATCCATAGGGCTATGTGAGGTCACTGACTGTTTCATCTAGGACTCAGCCCTGCTTTCACTAAAATTCACATTGATTTCCAATGGGCATAGACTCAAGCCTTAACACTGGTAGGAATAACTGCATTAATAAGTGGTAATTTAGTACATCATAAATGGTTATATTTTCCCATATTTGAAGGACAACTTTCAGCCTAAATCGCTTTGGAGATTGAGAGAAATAGGAAAAAAATTAAAGAAAGAACCAAAGTAAAGTCTATTTTCCTTTATTCCCCATTGAATTCTATTCTGACTAAAAAATCAGTCAGATCTTCTGCTAATCTGTGTAAATCTGTGTAGTACTATTGAGTTCAGAGATGCTATCCCTGTTTACATCACCAGAGAATCTGGCCTTCTATGTCAAATACAGGGGAGATGCTGTATATAAGTTATGCTGTTTAAAGACTTCTATATTTTTCTTCAAATAAACTGCAGAAATTTCAAAGCCTATTCTCTGCTAAGTGCACATTTACTTAAAAAAAAACTGCAGCAAAGACAGTCTGAAAATCTGTTCAGTAAGCTTGAAAGAGGCAGAGAATCTCTTTTTAAAATCACCATGTGATTGCATGCAGGATCCTTAGAAAGGAGAGAAATGAAGAGGGTTGTCTAGCTCGTTTGAGTTTTCATGGCAAAATGACATCAAAAGTAGAAAGCCAGAGATCTCAATAGAGAAATACAGACTACATGAAGGGTAAAGTGCATTTACTTTTAATTTGTATTAGCAAGTCAACATTAGGGGAGGAGCCTGCTATAATAGGTCTCCTTAGAGAAAAGCTCAACCTCCTGTTCTCTTCCTGCTCTTGCTCTTCTTTGAGTACTGGGTATCTGTCGGAATGCAGCTAGCTAGACTGTTCCACAGCCCTTTCAAGTGCTCTCTCTCCTCCTCAGGATGGAAATGGGCAGGCTGCTACAGAAGTCTGTTGAGACAAAAGCAAACCCATTGGATCCCTCTGAATTCATTAATTTAACAATTCAAGTCACTCTGAGATCTACAGTCTGGAATGCATTGTGCAAATAAGAAGTTCAGGAATGTGCAATATCTTTCCCTCCCTCCACTGATGCAAGATTAGTGGATGAGGATTCATTAATCACCGCTCTAAAACTGAAGCAGGTCACTTGGAATACAAAGAGATTGTCAGCATGGATGATGGTGTTAAAACATGTCTGGATGCTCCTGGATAACTTTGATCATGTCACAATTTGGTCTATTGGTGGAGTCAGTGTATGCATGCATTAAAAAGGAAAATCTACTCCTGAAGTAAAGTGATGAGATGTACTATAGGTACCAAGACACGGATCCTCCTCATCTAGTGGGAAAAAAAATCAAATCCTTCATTCTCATTTGAATGAGAATTGTAGATATCAGTGTTGTTTAAGCAATCTCTCAATATTTTAATGGCTTGAGATGAAGATGTCTGATAAAGGCTTATGTGAGGATTAATGACACAGTGTTGGTGGTTGTCTGTCATGTTTGGTGTTATCATTTACCATCGTACAATGGAGGCCAAGTAAGGATCAACAAAGGTAGGGGATTATATGAGTGCAAAAATTGGCTGGGACCAATGTTCCCTCTAAGGTTTGGCGGCTTGTGTGCAAAATTTTCAAGCCGTGTGCAAAACTTTTTCTGAATAAAACTTTTGTGCAAACTCACATGACAGAAATTATAGGCATTAATTGAAGTTAAAGTAATTGTAAATAGAATTAATTAATTGTGTTTAATTGAATTTGAATGAATTTTGAATTGAAATTTAATTTTTAGAAAGGTTTTTATTTAAAATTAATTTTTTTAAAGTTTCTTTTTAAAAAGGAAGGGAAAAAAGAAGGGAGGAAGGGAGGAAGAGAGAAAAAGAGAGAAGAAAGGAAGAGAGAGAGAGAAAAAGGAAGGAAGAGAAAAAGAAAGAGAAGGAAAGAAGAGGAAAGAAGGAAGAGGAAGGAAAGAAGAGAGAGAAAGAAAAAAGAAGAAAAGAAAAAGGAAGACAAAGAAGGAAAAAAGAGAAAGGAAGAGAAAGAGGAAGAAAGAAAAAAGAAGGAAAGCAAAGAAGAGAAAGAAGGAAAGAAAAAAAAGGAAAGAAAAAGGAAGACAAATAAGGAGAAGAGAAAGAAAGAAAGAAGCCAAAGCCGCCGGCGGGGGAGGACACTACCGCGGCCCTGGGAAGCCGCCGGTGGGGGGGGGCGGAGCAGACCCCAGCCCCGGAGGCTGATCCCAGCCCCGTGCTGGGAGGCCGGGGCCGTGGATTAGCCCGGCCCCAGCCCCGGGAAGGAGGCGGATGGCGGGTGGGAGCCCGGGAGCCTGCCGCTGCCGCAGCCACCCCTCTGGCCCGGCCGCGTGGGGCAGGCAGGCAGGCCCACGCTCCTGACCCTAGCCTGAGCCTGCCTGTCCCACCCTGGGGGCGGGGAGGGCCAGCCCAGAGGCCGGGCACAGGCCGGGTGTGCCGCGGCAAAGCGGCTGCCCCGGGGGTTGGAGGGAGCAGCGGGGGCTGCCAGGCTGCATGGGGGTCCCTCACTGCTGCGCGGGGGGTGCGACGGCCGCTGCGCGGCTGCGCGCCCGCGCAGCTTAGAGGGAACACTGGCTGGGACCTATTGAATGACTGAGATGTTATCATTCTAGCAAGATCTGGAGATGTGTGGCAAAAGAAGGAATTCTAGCAACATCATTTCAAGGCCAACATTTACTGACTGGTTGACCAAGAGGATTTGCTGATATTCTGAAGACTCAAACAGAGATAGACAGAAATGCTGTTCAGAATTTCCTGGTTTTTATGCCTGTATGATCATTAGGAGGAAATAGGAAGGAAGAATGGGTTGTGTTACCTTCAGCACCTCCAAATCCTTATTTTGTCTGAACTGAAAAGCACATCAATGCACAACAGTTGATTCATTTCTCCACATCTAGTATAGAGCGGGCATGGTTGAAATTCAAATAGAAAAAGACAGATAACATTGGCAGACAGGAGTAAATAATTGCAGAAAGCAGCAAAAGTGAAATCTGGGTTCTCACTCAGCTCCTTTTCAACATCTAAATGTAGCCACGAAGTGAATTGGTCAGATGCCACGGATGACAATGTCAGCAATATACAGAGGATATACAGTTCTATCTATCCTTCAGCTTATACAACCATGCCATTACCACCAACATGGCCTCGTGCTTGTGCAAGATGGGTAACTAACTCCCATTTATGTCCTTCAAAGTCTTCCGTGTAAAGTATTAGAATAAAATTAAGAATAAATACTGTAGAATAAATATATTAGTGTAAATCTGGAGTAATTCCCCTGAAGTAAAATGGATTTACTCTGAATTTTCAGCAGTGCAGATCAGAACAGATACTTGCCCAAAAGCTGTGTAAACAGATTGCAGTGAAACCCAGCACCATGCAAAAATCAGCTGGCTTTGAGTTTCTCCTACAGACTAGCAAATTCGTAAACCAAGACCATCCAAAGGACTGCAAACGTGTCAGCTAGCATGGGCTAAATTTATGGTGCTGTCAGAAACACTGGAAATTTGGTAAAACAAACAAGGAGTCTTGTGGCACTTTTAAAGGCTAACAAATTTATTTATTGCATGAGCTTTCGTGGGAGAAAATCCCACTTCTTCAAATGCTTGAAGATAAAGAACTTACAAAATGGGATGAAAATAAATGCAGGGAAGTATAAGTCATAGGATCGGGTTAGGCCATGGGTCGGCAACCCAAAAAATAAAAAGAGACATTAAAATTCCTCCAGTAACCAAGTACACAATGGGTGTAGCCTCCTTGGGGGCGGGGGGGAAGCTGGGTCAGGGCACCTGCTGCAGACTTCTTGTTCATTTTGCTGAACTAGACTGATATGGCTACCCCTCTGGAACTTGGAAATTCGGTGTTTCTCATAGTTGAATGACAAACTTGGTGAAACTCATTGTTCCTGATTCAGCATTTCAACTTTTGTGGTTTGTGTAAACATGAAGTCCAAGACAAAAAAAAATGCAGGATAGTATAAATTAGATATGCTGATCAAAATATTTAAAAAAGTGTTTTAATGATTCAGGACTACAATAGTATAGCAAACCATTTAGGAACTAAGAATTGTTAGAAGCAAAAAACATTGTCCTGTGCTAATCTTTATAAATGTTTCTGCATCTGCAAAAAAGAAAGAAACCCAAACCACTGTGGTAAATTTTTGATAACTGCGAAATTTATGTCTTCTTGCACTGAGACAGTGTAGACTGTTACAGGACATGTTGATATCTTGGAAAACAGCTATGTACTGCAGAAATGTGCACACACTATATATATTTATATATGCTAGTAAGCGAACTGACAGTTATTTCACAGTGCAAGTATGATGTGATTTGAAATTCACAAAATTTGTGAGGCGATTGGGCTGTCAAATTTGTACTAGCTCCTCTCTTGTTGTGGTGTTTTGAAATACTGTAGGCATGAATCAAAAGTCAATTGTCTGTTTTAATCAGATTTTAACACAGAATACATTGTAGGTGCAGAAGGCAGTGAATTATCTTGCAAAATGGAAATATCTTAGGTTCCAGTTGGTCACTAGAAATGGGAAAACTAATTACTAAACTCAAATTAAATTGCATTTTGGTAAATTATGAATGAGTTGAAGTTACAGTACAATGAAGACTGTAAGGGAGAGCCAGATAAGCAAGAATATGCAGAAGTCTGCAGTCTGATGCTGTACTGCCTTAAATATGCAACCACAGTTTTGCAATATGATTCACAAAAACATCCACAAATCAGATTGTAGAATAAGGCCAATATTTGTACCATTGACATCCAATGTCTCTAGGATCCTACCTAAAGATTTCAAACCTCGACGTACCCATTGAGCTATTCTGAAATCCCATTGTGTAGAAGAGTGTTTCTCAGTGTATTTCCTGCCCCTTTGCCAGCTACCTTCTCAGTAGAGAATTCCAAGGCCTCCTCTCCCCTGAGCCTTTTACTTGCCTTCTACTGCTTTGAAGTCTTTATTTATTCAACTCCACACTAGCTGGGATTTATCTTTAATTTAGCCACTCAGTTCTCCCCCTTTTGGACTTAATATTAAATTGGGCCTTCTGACTCTCCAGATCCACTGGAGAGCACTAACTGCTCTCTGGCTTGATTTAACTCTTTCACTACCAGTGTGGGGGTACATATCCCATCATACATAGATATAACATCTGGTAACAGAACTACATCATGGTAGCAAAGCACAAATAAATCATATTGTAAGTCTAGAGGCTATTTACCTTATTTGGGGGATAGCTTTGGAGAGGTCTTACATTTTTGGAACATGTTCAGTTTTTGCTTTTGACAAATCATGTACTTTTAGATAGGTGAAACATAGATAAAACTGGAATATCACTAAAGTATAGTATAGGAAAAGCAAAGCAGGAAAATATCTGCTGTTAAAGAAACTCAGTACCACAGTGGACTTTTCGACAGCTTTAAACCGCTGTGTAAATATTTATGGAAAGCTTTAATAAAAGTTTAGATGAAGACTTCAGAATCCTGCTTTTGATTCCAGATTCTGGAAGGCAATATACCTAACAATTATGATCCCTTCTACTCCTATCAATTCTAGTCTTTCCAGCTATGTCTACACTTACAAAAGTTAGTTTGAATTAGTTAATTCGAACTAACTAATTCGAACAAATTTTAGTTAGTTCGAATTAACTTAATTCGAACTAGCATGGCCCCACTAGAATGCTAGTTCGAACTAAGCAAGTGCCATGCATGGCACTTGCTTAGTTTGAATTAGTCAGTTGTATGAAAGTCAATGTGCCGGTTAGTTCCAACTAAGCAGTTAGTTCGAACTAATATGGCCACATTGACTTAATTCGAACTAACTAGTTGGAATTAAGCGTTACTTCGAAGAAAAATGAGGTTTTATTAATTCGAATTAACTTTTCCTTAATTCAGCTTAAGGAATTGCTTAAGTCGAATTAAGGAAACTCAGGTGTAGACGCAGAGTAAATTAAGTCGACTTAAGCCTGCTTAAGTCGACTTAATTTACAAGTGTAGACGCACCCTCCATATCCCTCATTATTCCCCCCCAGCTCCAGTCCCTCCTCCCATCAGGCAGTTGTCTTTCTCTTCACTCCTTACTTACCCCGCTAAAATTCAAGAAAATTCAGCTGCTTCCTCTTCCTTCTCCATACTGCCTAGGTACAAATGGGAAAGGGCTTGAGAGAGAAATATATTGAGAGTAAGAGAGAGTCTCTCAGTTCTCCATTTTGGTGCCTGGCATCACGGCATCCAACAAGAGGAATTGCTCAGTCCACAGATCCCAAAAGAGCACCTATATAAGTAGTTCAGTCAGCCCAGTACATCTGTGTAAGGTGTAGTACGGTCAATGATGATGGACTCTTCATAAACTATAGTTGTCAGCCTCTAACAAGCCTCTGCTGAGTATATATGAACTGCTAGTTTCAGAGTTTTATAACTTGGCTAATTTTCGGCAGTTTATAACAGGAACAACAACAACAAAAGGCACATACCTCATCCTAGGGCTATGTCTACACTTGAAAAGTTAAGTCAACTTTATGAAGTCGACTTAATGAGGTCGACTTTAAGTCGAATTAAAGTGGACCTTATTAAGTCGACTTAACAGAAGTGGACTTAACTTTTCAAGTGTAGACATACCCCTTTTTTACCTTATTAAGTCGACTTAAAAAGGTCCAGCTGGGCACTACTCTGCGTCTCCACTGGCTTAAGTTGACTTAATAAAGTCGACTTAAATGCTAGTTCGACTTAAAACAAGGTGTTATTAATTCAAACTAACTTTTCCTTAATTCGACTTAAGGAGCAGCTTAAGTCGACTTAAAAAAAGGCCAGTGTAGACGCAGAGTAAATTAAGTTGACTTAAGCCTCCTTAAGCATTCAAGCATTAAGCACCCAAGACCATTCAAGGAAATGGCTGGCCGTGTTTTTTACGGGGGAGCTGAAACAGCCTGGTTAGCTATTGGCTTGGAACATTTTAGCCCCAGTGATGAAAGTCTGACAGAGTTATAAGCAACTGGAAGCAATTTCTTATAATGGGAACTGTTATTCAACCAACAGCTTATAACATGTAAAAGAAGAGTTGGTACAGTTTTTATGTATAGAGTATCTAGTTAAGCTAAGAGCTGCTTGAACTTAAAAAAACAAAAACAAAACTAAGAATAGACTACTGGACTAATGACCTTTGCAGCTTTTACTAACAATATCTCATTAACACCAATTATGACCAAGTGGGAGGAAGAGTAACAGAATGGAGCCGAGATAGAGTAAATGTGGCCAATGGGGTCAAACAAATGTGACTATTAGAGCATCTGAGTTTAACAGAGTTCATGAATTGGCATGACATGCATTTACTAAGTTCATGATCTCAGTTTTAATGAACAAAAAATAAAGGTATTTTGAGAAACAGACAGATTAGAGAGACAGTCTGAGTCATCACAACATGTACTCACAAAGTCCCTTTTTAACACTTTACTCCTTCTGTACATATACATCTTTCTAATTGCTTCAGGGGAATTACAGAGCAGAGTGCATACTTCATAGAGAATGCAAATAAATATTTGACCAAATGAAAAATAACATTTGTTTCACTCATGTTCACACCCTTTTTGTGTCCACTTCTCATGGATAGTTTAGCAAATGAAGTCACTGAAACAATCATTTTTAAGTCAGTATTAGGGAATGTCAAATTTTGAACTTTTCTTGACAGCTTAGTCTAAAAACATATATCAATTCAGGCAAGAAACAAAAATGTCATAACGTGACCTTTGTCTCTGTGATTAAAGCTATGACACATAGGTGTGCTGGTAAAAGACTGAGGTGAAATACTGACCCTATTGAAGTCCATAACAAAACTGCCGTTAACCTCAGTGGAGCTAAGATTTCACCCCTGATCTTTATTTCCTGACCCAGTCATGTGACTTGGGTCAGGGTGATGAAAGTTTATAATCATAATACATCAGGGTCTATCTGTACTGACCCAATGGCTAGAGTTACATCTTCCCTACAAAACAATAAAATCAAAGATAAAAATTGGACAAAAACATCCTCTACACTAATGCAGCCAACAAATAAACACAGGTATCAAAAATGAAGGGCAGGAGGACATCGGACACTGTCAGTAGCTGTCATTTCTGAACCACAATAACACAGTTATTCCTTTTTCTCAAGCCATTTCGTTATGCAGTTGGCTGTCTAGTTTCTGAAGTGGATTATACCTGTGCTTCCCTGTGTCAGCAATGCATGGAGGTTGCTAATGCTTCCCTTTAGATTTCTGATTTGGGATCGCAACCAGATCATGAATGTGTAACTCATAGTGCATACATTCTCAATTCACTGTACATGCAAAAATTCTCTCATAATTAAGTCAGATGCAAAAATGCACCAAAAATGGAGATATGGTATGAAAAATAAAGAAACCAGATCCTCGATGCACTGATAATTACAGAATGTTTATGATTACTCAGGAAAATACACCATGGCGTAAGAGTTTTTATCTTTAAAGACTAAAAGTTGAAAATACATTTCCTTCCCAAACCACAGCATTGCCTGTGGTTTTCAAAGAGCTAAGATTCTCCTGTGTATCACAGCAGTGGTGATCACCACTCTGCCATCACTGAGCCAATATGTTCTTTTAAAGCTCTAACATGGCACACTCAAAGAAGTTATCAAGTTTGCAGCCTCCAAAGAGGCAGAACACACACCAGCCTCTTTGGATGAAGACCTACACTTCAGTTGAATGTACAGCATTGAATTTGTTTTGCAATCAAACAAGTTTATTAATGAAGAACACAGGTGTAAGTGATTACAAGTAAGCGTGAGAGAAGGGAAAACATGCTTTTTAATGACTATAACTGAATTCTAGCAAGTTACAATCTTTGCCTGAGTAGTTTCCTTACTGACATCTAGTTATCAGTATCCCTAGTCCTCCAGAGAGAGGACCCAACATTCATAGGCTTGAAAGATGCTGTTTCCCATCACCACCTCAGTGATGGATCACAATTTGGCTTTTTGCCTCTGCTTATGTCTTCTCAAAGTTCATTGACTGTCTCAAGAGGCAAGAAGGTCTTCCTGAGGGTGCAGGCTCCATCCCTGGCTGAGATTGTTAAGTAGTCATCTTCCCCCACTTGTTCATCTGATGGCTTGGTTTATCTTGCATGTAAATGTCCTTTTCATTGTCTTTGGTCACACTTGGTTTAATTTACATTGGAGATACAATCAAGTTTACAAAACAACATTCCTTTGTCTAGGACAGGCTGGGTTCAGGCACTATTTGCAAGCACACAGAAGGGACATATTTGCAGCACACGTAATTCTTTATATGCAGCTTGTACAAACATAACACAATAATATTAGTGATCAATATGCTGCCAGTTTGCATATGACATTTTACCTGACACCTTTCAGATAGAGATTATGACAACAGCACATTGGTGTAATGAGTATGAAATGAGAATTAAGGTATGGGGTTCCCTCTTCCAGTTGGCACTGAGGGGCTCCCTGGTTCACATCAACTATCCACAGTGGTTTTCTGGCTCCGAAAATAAGACAATAGCACAATCATTGTAATGAGAATGCAGTAATAGGTCCCTCTTAAATGCTAAGACTTCAACCCCTTGGTCCTCTCCATGCTCTATAATAAAGGTGAAATACTGTGCTATAAAAACCCCAAATGTGCGCAGTTGCCTTATGCCAACATAATTATGGAAGTGTCTACACTACAATTTTGCTTTTGCTGATGTAACTGCCCCGCTATGCCTACTTAATAGCTCCACTTCTACGAAAAGTGTCATGTTGATATAGTTAGGGCTACAGAGTGTCAGTACAAAAACTGCATTGTTTACATCCACTGTTATTGGCTCTTAAATGTTGTCCTACAATGCCCCACCCTGACAATACAATCGATACAAACACCTCTAATGAGGACATGCCCTGCCAACACAAGGAGCAAAGTTTAGACATTCACAATCGATGTAATTACTTCAACAGCTGTATGCCAGTGTGTTAGGTTGACTTCAGTATATAGTGTAGACATATCCTAAATAAATTGATTTTTCCCCCCATAAGTAGAGTCCTAAGCCGTGGATCACCCAGTCAGTGCCATGCTACTGCTCTCATACTCCTTGTTAGTAGCAAAAGCACTTTGAATACCCCTAAGCTTCCCCATCCAGTCAAGAAATGGTCTCAGAAGTGGGGAAAATCCAAATGCATTTGCAGTGTTAATAGCACACTACACAGTTGATTTTCACTTAAAAGAAGTTTAGTTAACAAGAATAAGTAAGGTCCCATTGTAGGGTAGGGTGCAATCCTAAAGCATGCTACCCTATGGCAGTTCCATGTGAATTTACATTTCCATGTAAATATATTCATAATTTATGTTTCAAGCTGAGGATGTAATTCCTAAATTAAGGAGACGTAGCCATTATCCTGGCTGAGCTTGAACACTAAAAATAGTGGAGCCACGGTGGGGAAAGTGATGGGATTGGACAGGTATGTCCTTGGAACAGATAGCTCCTCTGACCACTGCAGCTTCACTGTATCAGAGCTAATGCAAGTATTTCTCCTACATACCCAGCTCTAAGTGTATACATACCCTGAAAGAGGCCATACTGTACAATAAGACTGGCTGGCTGTCCCAATTTTCCACCATACTATTACCTTTACAGGGGACAGACCATCTTGTTACCGATCCAGACTAAAATTCTCCATCTATAAAAGATCTTCATGAGTGTCTGAGTTCAGTAGAAGTCTTGCTACAGGCATAAAAAGTGCCTACATGACCTGTTATTAGAAGTGAAGTAAGAGCAAAGCAATCAACTGATTGTTTGTGAACAAAATCAGTGAATTTGGTTCACTGTAATTCATGGGGTTATTACCTTCTCTTCAGGCTAACATCAGGTATTTGTGAAAATGCTTGTCCATCTTGAAAGGTTCAGAAGATTTAGTACAAATAATGATTTGTCTGAAAATGTTTTATATATTCATGAGTTATTAATTATTCTCCTGTGTAGGAACATTCAGCCTTCCAATGAGGATGTCACAGATCACACCAACTAAGACTAGCTGCTGGCCAGTTCGCTTCCTAACTTCATTGCTATGCAGCATGAGAGCTGCACTGCCTTGGAACTGATAGAGTGACCACAGCCTCTAACTGACTGGTAGTTTGTTTATAAGCCTGCCCACCCCTCCTGCCCCAAGCTGACCAGCAGTTATTTAATGCATACCATGGCTGCAGCTGTGCTGTCCCTTGTTCCAGTTCTTGTTCCCCTCCAGCTTCCTCTTTTTTGGCTTTGATCCCCAGCTGTGCTTCTGGCTTATGACTCTGACAGACTCTCTGCTTTTGTCCTTTCAGCTCATTTCCTGGAGTTAGCACAACCCAGACCCAGCTCTAACCAGTAGGATGAACTCTTACTTCCACCATGAGGCCTGACCATCCACAGACTGTTTGGCTACAAGGGAGTAGATACGACCACATGTAACGTATCTGTGTTGAGTAACTGGTCACCTAACAAATACTTAAAGCAATCAGTTTATCAGCAACCAACATGCTTAATATTGTTCAGAAAGCTATTAATGTAACACCATGTACATTTGCAAAACTGAAGTCAAAGTCAAATGTAAAAGGAATATTATTTCTAATAAAGTTCCAGAGGGGTAGCTGTGTTAGTCTGTATACAGCAAAAAACGAGAGTCCTGTGGCACCTTAAAGACTAACAAATTTCTTAGGGCATAAGCTTCGTGGGGTCCAACCCATCTGCATCTGACAAAGTGGGTTGGAGCCCACGAAAGCTTATGTCCTAAGAAATTTGTTAGTCTTTAAGGGTGCGTCTACACTTACAAATTAAGTCGAGTTAAGGAGGCTTACGTCGAGTTAAAATACTCCACGTCTACACTGGGCTTTCCTTAAGTCGACTTAAGCTGCTCCTTAGTTAGTTAATTCGAACTAGCACTTAAATCAACTTTATTAAATTGACTTAAGCCAGTGGAGATGGGGATTAGCGCCTTGGTGGGGTTTATTAAGTCGACTTAAAACATTAAGTCGACTTAATAAGGTTGAAAAGGGGCCACATCTACACTTGAAAAGTTAAGTCGACTTTTGTTAAGTCGACTTAATAAGGTCCACTTTAAGTCGACTTAAAGTTGACCTTATTAAGTTGACTTCATAAAGTCAACCTAACTTTTCAAGTGTAGACATCGCCTAAGGTGCCACAGGACTCTCGTTTATTTCTAATAAAGAGTTTGACCAGCTCTAGCTGATGAGATAAGATAATATTGCGCTCACAGTGTACTTGCAGCTGTGAATCACAAACGTTATACTCATCAATTTCCCTGAGATGAGATAATATTGGTCAGCATGATAGACTGAGGCCTGAGTGCATCAGCAACCTAACCATTGTCAAGTTTTTTGTAGGACTGGCAAAAGAGTTTTAAGGAAGGTTTTGAAGGAGGATTATGAATTACTTTTGCAGATGTTTACAGGAAGCTTCTCCCAAGCATGATGGTCAGTATGGAAGAAAACATGAAGGTGCTTGTTTGAAAATGTAACAGGTGGGCAGTGTAGACTGATAGCATGAGCCAATGAAAGATGAGAGTTGACTTTTTGATACTGAATATGAAATAGATATGGCTACCTCTAATATAAGTTAGGATTGTTGTAATTTATCCCTTTCTCCCAGCTGCCCAAAAGAATACGAGCAGAACAAAAGTGATTTAAGGCCTTCTTTCAATGGACAATCATTGCCTAAATAAGGATTTCTATATTAAACTACTAAACAGCCCCTTCATTCTAATGAACACCAAGGTTGCTCAATCTGAAGAAAAGAGACCTAAGTTCATGTCCCAGAACAAACATTTACTGAAACTTTATTAGCGTTTTCCTTCCAGATGAATACATCAGAAACTACCTAAAATAAAAATTTAGTGATGTGCACCATGCAGTCTTACAGTTTATAAAGAATTATGTAAAGATCCTTTGTTTATGCAAGGGAATATTTCTATGTATAATCTCTACTGCCTTCAGCTAACAAAACAGCTCTTGTTGGAGAGGAGAAAATTTGCTCGAAACCAAGATTGTGGTCAAAGTAGAGACATCACTATGTAATTTAATTCATTAGCTACATGCCCGCAGCAGTAAATTAAATATGCAATACCTCTCTAACTTCCTTGCTTCTTCAACATTAATATATTATTGGAAACATTACAAGGTGAAAATACCCTTAGAGGCAGATCTAGCTTCTAATGGCTTACCTCTGATAATGCAGACTTGTTTTCTCCTGTTATCTTTAATACTAAAGTCTTTGTAAGACCGATTACTAAATGATTCTAAAAGCCAAGAGCTAGAAAATAAAATTATGTTAGTATGTGTAGCACTTGTATTGCCTAACCTAAATCTTCAAAGTAAAAAAAAAAAAAAAAGGGAGAGAGTGAGAGAGAAAGAGAAAGATGTTGTGAGCTATATGCAGCTTTGATGTGGGGTAGACCATACCTCTGAACTCTGGCAAGTTTAACATGCTGTGAAGGTCACATTCATATTCTGTTTAGCTTTGTATAAAATAAATAGAGCTCGTTAATGATCTACTTTAAAAATTATGGGATGACAGTAGTCCTATGAAACCTACTAGGTCTATAGAGCACTATCAATAAAAAATGCTTGTTGCTAGTCTACAGTCATTGTGCCTTATTTATCTGACACTTAAAATTCAGAATTGAATATCTCTGTCTAGCTAAAGCGATCTCAATTTTCTGCCAAATTTTCATCTTCTTCCTTTCTTGCAGGAGGTCTGACCTCCTGTAGAACACTGGATTTCACCCAGTGATTCCTGCACCAAGATCAACAACTTGCAGTTAAACAAGAACACGTCTTTTAGAAAGACATCCAATCTTGCTATAAAGATTCCAAGCAACAGAGAATCCAACTTCACAGCTCCATTCAGTAGCTAAGATTTTTCATAAATATTTTCATGTTTGTTAGTATTAATTATTCTGTTACTGTGGCCCATAGAGACCCTAACTGAGATCTGGCCCCCACTATGCTAAGCATTGCACACTTAGTAAGAGACAGTCCTTCCTTCTAAGATCTATGACCCCAATCAGAAAATATTTAAGCATATGTGTCTTAACTTAAATGGAACTATAAAAATGCTTAAATCTAAGCAGTTGATTAAATGTTTTCCTTAATCACAGTCTAATTAGGAAAATGGTTGGAGGGAAAACAAGGCCTCAGAGACTATGTCTACACTTGCAAGTTAGGTTGACTTAAGGAAGCTTAAGTCGACCTAACTTAGTCTCTGTCTACAGCAGGCTTTCATTAGGTCTACTTAAGAAAATCCTTAAGTCGACCTAATGAAAACTTAGGTCGACTTAGTAAGACCTGCCAGTTAGGTTGACCTAACCCTGCTTTAGGTCGACCTAAGCACCGTGTGGACACTTAAGTTCACTTTATTAAGTGGATCTAAGGGCAGTTAGGTTAACTTAACAAAGTGGACTAAGTCCGTGTCCATAGAAACCACTTTGTTAAGCTGACTTAATAACGTTGACTTTAAGTCGACTTAACAAAGGCGACCTAACTTTTTCTAGTGTAGACATAGCCAGAGAGATTAGGTGACTCATCCTAGGTGATACAGCAGATCAGTTGGAGTCAGTAATAGAACCCAGATCTCTTTTGTCCCATTTGAATGTCCTAATCACATTGTCTCCCACTTTGGTTCCCATCTTGATTTTCACTACTACTAGTTTTTTTCTCCACTCTGCGTCTGATAAAGTGGGACTTTCCCTACAAAAGCCCATGCGAAAAATAAATTTGTTAGTCTTTAAAAGTGCCACAAGACTCCTTTTTCATTTCACTTTTAAAGACTCCTTTTGGGGGGCAGTTCTGACCATAAAAAAATCATATTTTAAAGATCTGTCTGAGGCACTGAGGAATATGGCCAGATTTCTGTGAATTAAAATAATAAAAAAAGATACACATCTGAAATTGTTAAATCTGCAGACAGTTTTGACATGCATAGTCTGGTCTGATGCATTATCTCACTCGTAAAACGCTGCAGTTCATTTTGAGAACCACATGATCCTATGAACTAAACTACTTAGACATTTACCAAAACAAGGAGGAAATGTGTTAGCTAAAAGCAAAACAAAATGTAATGTAAAGTAAACTAAGCTTCAAACTTAGAAAAAACTCTTGCCCCATAGGTTGAAAAAGTGACATACGATGGTCAATAATACATTTAGGATTTTCACTATTAATATTCAATCCAATCGATATGTATTATACATGCACATAAACTGGAAGTCATACTAATAACTTGAAACAAGTTAGTGAAAGCACATTACTTGTTGTATATACTGACATAGTTCAGATAAGGAATTTGCAGTACTACCCAGACAGTGGCAAGCACCAAAGACTTTCAAAACCAACCAAACACAGACATATGATAATTACTCCAACATCTCATTTTTTAAAAAAAAATATTTCAGTAGGTACCCCCTATTCATTCAGATAATTATAGCTCAAATGTACAACAGGAAAAATTCTCTTCGTCATCCTCTTCATCTTTTTCATGAAAAACACTAAGGACACAATGAATTGGTTATGGTTTTTCAATGCCTGTAGATTTCAGAATTAACTAGGTAACAAACTTTATGTTACCTTCATATTAAATTTTCACATGTCCATCTCCCTTGTACATGTAAATTTTCACATATATATCTCTCATACAAGGAAAAATAGGGAAGCTTCTCTTGAACTTTATTTAATACTTACAACTGGTCATAGATCTTGGCACTACAACTGAATATAAATGAGCACACCCTTGTACCTGGCTAAGCCTCACTGACTTCGGTAGAACTCAACACAAGTAAGGAGATCAAATTGCAGGATCAGACATCCCCTCCTATATAAAATGTGCCAAGCATGTTGCATTTACTGATCTGTAATTTTAGAGTGTGATACCTATGCTACTATGAGTTACAATGTGGCACAGCTGTGAGCAAGATCTTTAGCTGACTGTTTAGCTACTTGCGTGCCTGGGACTTGGCGTGAGTTTTAGGGAGTCTCAGCAGCATCACAACCATCTAAAACAGAAAAACTTTAAACAGCAGTTCGAGTTGCCATAGTAAATAATCTATTCCTTTGGAAAAGTAAACTCCACGTTCTGAAACATATGGAAATGCCCAGAATTATTATACTCAGTGTGGAAATCCATGAATATGAAAGGTACCACATAGGAGCCCCAGTCATGGGCCAGGACCTCATTGTGCTAGGTGCTGTACAAACACAGAACAGACAGATGTTTTCTCCACTGAAGAGCTTGCAATCTTTATATATGTTTTCCAAACTGATCGTTTAGGTTTTATTAACTGGAACATTCTTGAGATGTATTATAATAATATAATATAATATAATTAATTAATTACAGACTTTGTAGGAATGGATAATAATATTATTAAAGACTTTGTAGGAATGGATACCTCTTCTGCTTAGAGCCAATCACTTTGCCTTCCACTACAGATTTGCTTATTTATTTTTGAAGTTTCACTAACCCAGACATGAGAGATGCTGAAATACAGAAGACAGAGTCAAATTTTATTTAGCTTGACCATTTTAAATGACTGTTTTCTTGTGCAGTTCTATTGATGGCTTTTTTAGTTATTTATAGTTATACAATACCTTGTTATAAAATCTGAACTGTTTAGGAGTCAGAAGAAGTTATACAGTGATTCTGTAAACTTCTTTTAGGTACAGCAGCCTAATAATTCCATTTTAAAGATACAGTCCCCTTTGGCATAATCATTAGCAGTAATCAAACAAGTCCTTAAACAGAGGCTGCTACTTGGTATTTCACTAGTCTTTCACTGCAGGCAAAATGGAGGCACTAAATTGTAGGTTAATTATCTTTTGCTGCTGCATTTCCTTGGGGAATACTATGTCATTGATAACACTGACATAATAGGAAAAGCACTAGATGGTGGATGCCAACTATGCAGTACTGATACATATTTAATTTCAGATCCATAAACCGAAAGAATAAACTCTTTGTTTCCTTCAACATATTCCTTTAAGTATCTATTGTTAGAATTTGAGGGGCTGGAATCATGGGAGTCACTGACCTGACTGCATCACCACTGGAGGCTTAGGAGAGTCTCCCAGAGTAGGGCCCTGCGAGGCCAGAAGGACCTGAATGGTGCCCCCTCCCAGACCATGGATAAGCAGATATCAGTATTTAAACCAGGACGCTATGAAGGTGAGCTGTCTGAGCGACAAAACAGACTCCCGTCTGTCTCTGGTCTATACCTTGCTTGTGATAGATCCTAGAATCTGGCTTTCAACCGTGATTTGTCCTCAACTTCACTATAGGGTTATGGCCTGTAATCTGGTCCCTGTACCCAATCTCTGGGTATCCTGCTGCCTGCCTCCTGATGCTGGATTCTCTGTTCCAGGGGTTAAAGTAAGGGGGAACGCACTGGAACAGAGTTCCAGGGCCCTTAAAAATAGAAAAATCCGGCGGAACGCATATTCCGCCCTGCCCTGGCTGCTGGCAGATCCTACCCCACACCGTTGTTAATCACGATACTTATTGTGTTATGCAGTGTTTGCTAGTTTGTGACAATAATTGCTATATATGCCATAATAATTGCTATAAATGCCATATAAAATTATAAATATTTTTATGGAGCGATAACCGATGCATGTGGTACTGAGAAGTGGTTGCAAATGCCTACCTGGGCTGGGGCCCACACATGCATAAAGGGGGCCCAGACAATATGGGAAGGGGGCCTGGAGATTAGGAGGATTCCGGGAACCGTCAAATTATACTTTACCCACTGCTTTGTTCACCCTCTGGCCTGTCTCAGACTCTGACCTTCCAGTACCAGATTCCTGAATCCTATCTTGACTGATTTACTTAGATTTCCGCAAGGCATTTGATACCGTTCCACATAGGGAGTTATTAGTTAAGTTACAGAAGATGCGGATTAATATGAATACAGTAAGGTGGATAAGTAACTGGTTAAAAGGGAGACTACAGTGGGTCATAATGAAGGGTGAACTGTCAAGCTGGAGAGAGATTACCAGTGGAGTCCTTCAGGGATCTGTCTTGGGACCGATCTTGTTTAACCTTTTTGTTATTGACCTTGGCAGAAAAAGCAGGAATGTGCTAATAAAGTTTGCGGATGACACCAAGTTAGGAGGTATTGCCAGTACAGAGAAGGATCGGGATACCATACTGAAAGATCTGAATTACTTGTAAACTGGAGTATCAGGAATAGGATGAAATTTAATAATGGGAATTGCAAGGTCATGCATTTAGGGACAAATAACAATAATTTTTCCTATAAGTTGGGGACGCATCAGTTGGAACGGACTGAGGAGGAGAAGGATCTGGGAGTACTGGTTGATCATAGGATGACTATGAGCCGCCAATGTGATGTGGCCGTGAAAAAAGCTAATGAGGTTCTAGGATGTATCAGGAGAGGTATTTCAAGAAGAGATAGGGAGGTGTTAGTGCTACTGGACAAGGCACTGGTTAGACCCCATCTGGAATATTGCGTGCAGTTCTGGTCCCCCATGTTTAAAAAGGATGAATTCAAATTGGAATAGGTGCAGAGAAGGGCTACAAGGATGGTCTGTGGAGTGGAAAACCTGCCCTATGAGTGGAGACTCAAGAAGCTTGGCTTGTTTAGCCTAACCAAAAGAAGGCTGAGGGGGGATATGATTGCTCTCTATAAATACATCAGAGGGATTAATATCAGGGAGGGAGAGGAATTATTTGAGTACAGGACCAATGTGGACACCAGAACAAATGGTTATAAACTGTCCATCAAGAAATTTAGGCTTGAAATTAGACACAGGTTTCTAAACATTAGAGTAATAAAGTTCTGTAATAACCTTCCAAGGGGAGTTGTGGGGGCAAAAACCATAACGGCTTTCAAAACTGAGCTTGATAAATTTATGGAGGGGATGGTATGATTAGCCTATTTTGAAAATTGACTGATATTTTGCTACGGGTGGTGGATATACAAGTGGCACAAGAGGGGAGAGTACCTGGGATGGGTTCTGAGTTATTACAGAGAATTGTTTCTTGGGTAACTGGCTGTTGAGAATTGTCCACATGCTCAGGGTTTAACTGATCACCATATTTGGGG
The DNA here is from genome assembly GCA_007922175.1 of Pelusios castaneus. Lineage (NCBI taxonomy): Eukaryota > Metazoa > Chordata > Testudines > Pelomedusidae > Pelusios > Pelusios castaneus. Next base: position 7,283,249 of record ML685862.1, read on the forward strand.
TCAGGAAGGAATTTTCCCCCAGGGCTGATTGGCCTGGGCTCTGGGGGTTTTTCGCCTTCCTTTGTAGCGCAGGGCATGGCTCAGCTCCCAGGGAATTCTCTGTATCTTAAAGTCCTTAAATTATGATTTAAGGAGGTAAATAACTCAGTCATAGGTTGGTGGCCTATTGCTGAAATGGGTGGGTGAGGTCTTGAGGCCTGCATTTTGCAGGAGGTCAGACTAGATGATTGTACTGGTCCCTTCTGACTTTATAGTCTATGGCTGCATCTACACTTACTAAAGTTAGTTCAAATTAGTTAATTCGAACTAACTAATTCGAACTAATTTTAGTTAGTTCGAATTAACTTAATTCGAACTAGAAAAATTTAGTTCAAACTAAGCAAGTTATGTATCTGTGCTTCCTCTGGCAGAGCTGTGCTGCCAGCCTGGCTGCCCTAATCCAGACACCATCTAATGGCGCTGACTGGAAGCACTAGCTACAGCGCCTTTCCCGGGCATGTCCTTTCATGCTCAGTCTCACTCCCATCCTGGCGGGGGTGGCACACCATGCATGTGCCATGCACCACTCATGGATCCTGCGCAACTCCGCCCTCCACAGGTGCAAGAACCTTCTCCCCCAACCACACCATCACCATCGGGGACGTGCAGGTGCCCATCCTGATCCTTGGGGATGCCGCCTACCCTTTGCTCCCCTGGCTTATGAAGCCATACATGGGCAGCATGGAGGACATCAGGGACCTCTTCAGTCAGAGGCTCAACCGGTGCCGCAGTGTCGTCGAGCGAGCAAGCCTTTGGAGGTCTGAAGATTCGCTGGAGGGCCCTCCTGACCTGCCTGCAGCTCGGCGAGAGCAACCTCCCGGAGGTTGTCGGCGCATGCTGTTGCCTGCACAACTTCTGCGAGCTGCAGGGGGAAAGGGTCGCCCGCGTCTGGGAGGCCGAGTGGCTCGCCACACAGTATGAGCAGCCCGACGACACCCTGCCCCGGACTCAGCAGATCCAGCAGCAAACTCAGCTCATCCAGGTTGTGCTGAGGGCCGACTTTCTCAGTGAGGAGCACTGAGGGGTGGTCCTGCTACCAGGGCCCATCACCTCCACCACCCACCCATGCCTGCCTCCCCACCCCCACACACCCATCTCCCCCATCCCCAAACCAATAAAAACCATGACAGAACGTATAATGCTGTACAGGGTCTTTATTCAGAGGGGGAACTTGGGACTGGGAGCTGCAGGGGTTGGGGGGTTTGGGGAGCGTGAAGAGGGTCGGGGGGAGTGGCGAGTGCTAGCAGCCTCTGGAAGACGGGTCCCGGCCCCTGGCCCCGGAGGCCGCTTGTTGCAGGGGCAGGCGGGGGGAGCTGGCTCCAGCCCCGGGGGCTGAGGCCGCCTGCAGGTGGGAGCTGGGCCTGGGCCGGAAGGCTGAGGCCACCTGCGGGGGGGAGGGCCGGTCCCGGTCTCGGAGGCTGCCTGCGGCAGGTAGCTGGCCATGCGGGGCAGGCCGGCCCAGAAGCTGGGCCCCACGTGCTCTGCCCTGGGTCTGCCTGCTCTGCCCTGGGTGTGGGGAGGGCCGGCCCAGGGGCTGGGCATAGCCCTCCCGGCCCACCCCCAGCAGCAGGGTGGCTGTGGGAGGAGGGGCTGCGGCACGCATGGGCCCCACACTGCCCTGCTGGGAGTGGGACAGCGTGGGGGCCATGTAACCACGGGGCCTGCGGCGATCACCCCGTTCACCTCCCCCCGCAGGGATGGCCCTGTCTGCTGCCCAGGTCGGGTGCAGTGCCCACGGTGGTGAGCTGCAGACAGCTCTGCCTCAGGGGTCTATCCTGAGGCCATATGCCAGCAGGATCGGGTGCATGCTGTCTGGCCTTGGTGCTCCCACCTACAGTCCCCCACCCCATCTCCAGACACACCACTGCACCGCTCGGCTCCGCCCCCCCCGCCACACAGCCCCCCAGCCCCTCTGCCCTCCGTGCCCCCCCCCCAACCCTGCCTGTCCCTGGGCCATGTCCCCCTGCAGTCCCTGTCCCATAGGCATGCCCAGCCCTGCCCGCAGGGAGGGAGGGAGAGAGGGAGGGAGCACTCACCGTCAGGTGCAGCAGGTGTCTGGAGCGCTGTCCCCTCACCTGGGTCGTCTTCGGCGGGGGGAACCTGCTCCTCCTCCTGCGAGGCTGGGTCTGCCGTTGGAGCAGGGATGAGCTCCGGCAGCTGACTCTGGGGCTGGTGAGGTAGCCTGCTGGTGCTGGGCGCTGGTCTCCCCTGCTCCAGCACCACAGTCTCGGCCACCGAGCCCTCCTCCTGGTCGTCGTCGAGGGAGGGTGGCTTGGCGGACTTGATGCTGTGGTCTGGGAGGCTGTCACTCTCCTGCCCCAGAAAGGCACCCAGCTGCTGATAGTACCGGCAGCTGGTGGTGGGGGCTGCCCCTGTCTGGAGCATCTCGTCCCGGCCCTTTTGGTAACCCAGTGGTTGTCCTTTATCTTCACCCAGACCTATTGAGTGTCCTGGGTGTGGCCCTTGGCAGCCAGGGCCTGGGAGGTGGAGACATATACTTCCCAGTTACGGTGGCTGCCACACAACCAGAAGTTGACTGCCTCATCCCCCCACGTGGCCAGTAGGTCCAGGATTTCCTAGTGGCTCCAGCTTGGCACCTGTTTGTGGTGCTGGCTGCTCTGCTCAGCCATATTCCCAGGCCTGAGCAGCTCAGGGTGGGCAGGGCTGTGTCTGCCCCGTGGTTGGCCAGAGCAGGCTCTTCATGTGCCAGGAACCCTGGGAAGGAGGTCTGGAGGCCACGGAGATTGACTTAGGGCTACTCTGCATCTACACTGGCTTAAGTCAACTTAATAAGGTCTACTTAAGCGCTAAATTGACCTAAAACTAGGTATTATTAAGTTGACTTAAGCTTTCCTTACATCAACTTAATAAAAGAGCAGTGTGGACACAGAGTAGTTTACATCGACTTAAGCCTCCTTAAATCAACTTAATTTGTAAGTGTAGACACACCCAAATTGGCTCAGTTCTGAAATAATGAACATTCATGTCACTACCCACTATGGAAACACTCTCCAGCACTGTGCTGGCCAGTAACTATGAGCCCTTGCTGCTGGATGGTTGTGGTCACTTCACATGAATGACCTTGCTCCAGCTTCTTGCATGTGTGTGCAGAGAGAAAAACAAAAATCCATGTGATTTCAAAATTGATTCCTTCTCTCTCCCAAAACAAATGAAATACTGACATATAAAAGGCATGTCCCATAGTAGCAGGGTAGATGCCTAACTGCTGAAGATGCTGCCATGATGTGGGCGTCTAATACTCACCAATCCATCATGCCAACCATAATAAATCACAGGGCTGGAGGTGAACCATTCAAGCGGTACACGTTTGCAGCTGGTGATTTAAGTCAGGTTACTGAACTGCTAGCTAAGCAACTTGAACAAGAGTTTGTGGAATTGCTAAACCAGCTTTTGACAACAGTAACTTCTTTGTCCGGCACAGAAAAAATACCTTCTTCTTTTGGGCTAATTTGTTCACAGTTAACAAATCAATTGGGAGGTGGAAAAACAGGAAAACTTATCTTTCTCTGAAACAAATGGATAAAAATAAGACGGGAGAGGTTGATATCAACTAGTTCTAAAAGTCTGAAGGACACATTGGGGCCATGTCTCATTTTCAAGAGACTGAGGAAATTAGGATCTTAAGATCCCGTCACTTTCACTTAGGCATAATTGAAAATTTTCCCAGGCTGACCTGAAATAATCAAGTTAATTCACTGACTAATCCCTCTGTTTAATAAATCATTTCGTTGTAAATGTGCAACATGTTTTGATAAGAGAAGTTTGTGTATCCAAAACATTTAAAGTTGTTTTACTTTTTAAAAACAAAAATAAATTGTATGTGCTGTTTTGTGTGTTTAATTAACTTCCAGTTGGCATCCTATTCTCTTTGACACAAATCACAAGTAAAGAGTTTAATACCTAGCAACCAAGCTATATATATCGTGCACCATTTTCTAACATTCTAAAGATGGACAATAAGTATCTGAAAATATTAAGCTATATAATTCCTTAAATAAATGTACACAGTTATAATAAACCCTCCTAACCAGCAAAAAGATGTAACAAATCAAGTGTAAAAGGTCTATTTAGTTGTAAAATCAATATGTTTTAATGATAGGCACATTTTCATTGCGTGACATTCTTTAGAAAATAACTGAAGTACAAATGGAAATGTTTATTAAAATTGATTACTTTAATCGAGGCTTTCCACTGGATGATTTAAATTGCCTTGATTTAAATTAATCCCCACACAGACCTGAAGAGAAGACGTTTCCCTCTCTCTTCATGAGACGATTTCCTGTGGGCACTAACATCTGAATGTTTGCCATGGTGACATACATGTTGTATACACAGCACTTCTATGCATGAGATTTAGGGGTAGATAGCCTCCATTAAAAGAAGTTACTGTAAAGACTTACACTTACTCTGCAACATACTTGTTCATCAAAACAAACAAGAGCTATGTCTACACTTGTTAATTTAAGTCGATTTAGCATGTCTACACTCAAAAATTAAGTCGACTTAAAGGAGACCCTGACAAATCGACTTAGAGCATCCACACTGGATGCCTCAGTTGACCTGTAGGGGCTAGGTGGATCTGGGACTTGTCCACGGTGGCGGGGGGGAGGGCACCCCTTGCCAAGTGCCAGGGGGCTCAGCATTTGCCCCTTTGTACTTGGGTACAATAGGGGCTGAGCAGGACAGGGACACTGGCAGGGCATAGGAGCAGGGTGGGCAGGGCTGTGTCCTGCCCTGTGGGGCGGCACGCCAGGCTCTGCCTGTGCCAGCCACCCTAGCAGGGAGGGCAGTAGGGGAGCCCTGAAGCCCTTTAAGTCGATTTAAAGTCAATTTAGGGCTAAGCCACGTCTACACTGGCTTAAATTGACTTAATAAAGTTGACTTAAGCACTAGTTCAAATTAAAACGAGCTGTTATTAATTCGAACTAACTTTTTCTTAATTCAATTTAAGGAGCAGCTTAAGGCGAATTAAGGAAAATGTAGTGTAGACGCAGAGTAAATTAAGTCAACTTAAGCCTCCTTAAATCGACTTAATTTACAAGTGTAGACGCACCCAAGGATACTTGTTCAAGTATGTGTAATACTGTTCTCTGCTGGGTGGATATAGACCTGTTTCAATTCTATGGTCATATAGTCTGCAAGTGGCTACCCCACAGGGAGACTGTATTTATTAATACCCGAACCAGGATATCTCATTCTTCTCTTACTGACTTTACATCATTGATTCAAGTGATATTATTACTGCTTTTTGGAAAATTCAGGTTCAGATCAGTTTAAATGCCTTGCAACAAGAATCTGACTGCAGTGAATTTTAAAAAATTTTCAGAGAAAAAAAAGAACTAAAATTAAAATTCTCATTTCAAATTGACACTTTCATTTTGCTTTTTGAAACAGAATGAAATTAAAATGTCAATTCAAAACAAAATGAAAATTGTTTCATTTTCATTTTTTTTTATTGAAAGTAGTTGAAATATTTCACCAAGGTAAAAAGAAATTATTTCATTTGAAATTTTTCATGGCAATAAAACTGGAGGGTTTTTATTATTTATTATTATTATTATTTCTCATAGTCACTGACAGTCACCATCGCAGAACAACAGCAAGTTCCCCTTGTGGAGGATTAGGACAGTGTTATTTTATATGATCACATTTCAAACTAATTAGACTATCCACTCAAATGTTATTTAGGTATTAGAAGTTTTACTTGAAACTGAAATAATGTATTACAGCTTTTCAACCCCAGGACACAGACTCAGACTGATAGTAGGAGTTGCATCTTCATGTATACTAAAGAAAAGATAAAATTACACATAAGCTCAAGCGAGAGTCAGACACAGTAAAAACAAAAAAATAGAAATGGGAGACGAAGCACAATAATGCAGAGGAATGCCTTTAGGCAATCATAGCAGCAACATGTTTTATTTTCATTTACTTTAGAGAAGGAGTCCACAACCTGAAAATTGGAACAACCTGGTTAGCTTGTTGGACAACCAGATTTGAAGTTTTTACGGCCTGTGGGGAAGTGATCAGAAAACATTTTCCTCTTCCTTCCCCCCAGCGTGGTGGTCATGCATATTTAAGCTTTAACATATCAGCAAATGAGCATACAAATCTCTCCATTTGAATGAGTGCAGACTGATTTCTAGCAACATCAGATAGCAGATCAAGAATTCTTGATTTGACAAGTTGTAGGTCAAAGCACATCAAAGATAGGATTTACTTTCCCGTGTACTGTCCCTGGAGGGAAAGCATAACTCGGTAACCTCTACGTATCACTTCAAGTTACTACACAATTTCCTTCCAGACAACATTATTGTTGTTAATGTGGCCAGTTATCACTTTGAGCTGTAAATATACTCTATTTACTAATTATATTTATAATGAAAATGGAGATGGGAGTTCTTATTAAATTATTTTGAGCATACATATTTTATCTGTAAGAGCAGTTTCTTTATTATTATCAAACTGCCTTTTGTAAACTTTGGTAGCTTTTCATTCTATATTCTTGTTCAGCATGATGGAGTCATTCTGCAACTGGGGCGCCTGACATCCTGTTTTCACTATATCATTGGCAGCCAACCTGTGGGGAAGGCAGGGCCGTCCCTAGGGGGGGAGCGGGGCCCGGAGCCAATTAGCCTGGGGGGCCCACCCTGGAGAGGGGAAGGGAGGCCTGGGTCGACCCGCTCCACCCCCAGGAGCCTGGCAAGCATCGTCTCCCAGCGGCGGCGCAACCTCGGCTCCCAGCTGCGGCCCACAGGCCTCCACCAGCAGGAGCGGGCCCCAGCTGAGGCTGCGGCCACGAGCCGGCCCTGGCCAGGACCCCAAGCTGCTGCTACCAGTACCCTGGCTGCAGAGTGGGAGCTAGGGCCAGCCCTGGCTGATGCTGGCCCTGGGCCCAGCTGGGGCCAACCACGTGGGACAGGGCGGCCTGGCTGGGCCCTGACAGAAGCTGGGCCCCATGAACTGCCCCACCCCTGGGCCTGCCTGCTCCGCCCTGGGGGCGGGGAGAGCCGGCCCAGGGCCAGAGGCCAGGCAAAGCCTCCCAGCCCTCTGCCTTTGGCTCGCCACCAAAGGCGGCAGGGGCAGGGCGAAGCGGGGCCGTGGGGGGGAAACTGCAGCATGGTGCCCGCATGGTTTTCTAAAATGCAGCCCTCTACCATCGTTTTCAACACAGTAGGTGGCCCGTAAAGCTTAGACCATATTATTGTATGATGATATGAGCAGGATGGCCTAGCTGGAATGTGCAGTGTCTATAGTCTGCCCTTCTGTATAAAGATAGCCATAATGTACTCCACTTTGTGTAAATTACATGTCAAGGAGGGTGAGGTAATATATTTTTATTGAACCAACTTCTGATGGTGAAAGAGACAAGCTCTTCTTCTGGTCTGTGAAAGGTATGCAGAGTGTCACAACAAAATAAAAGATTGTTTAACATAAACATAAATAAGTTGTAAGAGACCATTCAAGGTGACATGGGCGGTTAACACCTCTGTACCTACAGAATGAAGGAGAGTTAGTGGGTTACAGATTATTGTAATGAACCATAAATCCAGCACCTTTGCTGAGTTTGTGACTTTTAGTTTCTAACATAGTTATGAATTTAAAGGCCAAGGCTTGTTTTTATGATCAACTCAGCTACAACCACACTGCAAACAAATTAGGGGTGGTATTTGTCATTCCTAGTGCAGTCCTCATTTGGGAAAGCTTTGGGTGTTCCTGTATTTTCTGTCGGCCAGTGGTTCTCAGCTTCCAGTGGTACACCCTGGGGATATGCAGAGGTCTTTCAGTGGCAGTCAATTGGAGATACCTTAAATTGGAGTTCCTTAAATATCTTGCGTATCTGTGTTCTCCCTACTCACGGCATGTTCACTGCACTGAGTCAAAGGGAGGTGCCTCCCTTCAACTCAGCGCTACCCCAGTTGCCAGGCTGATCTTCAGGGATTGAACTTCCTGATCGCCTGAGTGGGTCTTCACAGATCCGAGCAGTTGATCAGGAAGTTCAAACTGATGGTAGTGAATTTGCCACCATCAGTGAAGACTAACCTCTAGGGCAGGGGTCGGCAACCCCCGGCACGCATGCCAATCGTGGCACGCAGGCCGATCCTGAGCGGCATGCACCACCGCTCAGGCTCCCCCACCGGCCCCACCCTTCAGCGCAGCTTGCCCCCCGCTCGCCTCGCTCCCCTGCTGGGGAGCGCGGCCAGCAGCTGCGGCGCGGCTGATGGCCCCTGCTGGCCGCACCCCCTGCTGGGCAGGGCTGCTGAAGGGGGGGGGGTGTCGGCCGGCTGGCCTGTCCAGAGCCGCGCCGCTGCAGGCAGGACAGAGCCGGCGCCGGCCATGGCCGGCAAGGGGCCGGGTTGGCTTGGCTTGCCCGGAGCCGCCACTGCTGGCCCCAGAGGCTGCCTGCCACTAGTGGCGGCTCCGAGCAGGCCAACCTGACCCAGCCCCTTGCCGGCCATGGCCGGGGTTGGCTCTATCTTGCTGGCAGCGGCGTGGCTCTGGGCAGGCCGACCCGACTTGCTCTGCTCCACTCCAGTCCAGCAGGGAGCCGGGGCCCAGAGACAGCCCGCTGGCAGCAGCGGCTTGAGCGGGCCGAGCTGACCCTTCCCCTTGCCAGCCATGGCCGGGGCCGGCTCTGTCCTGCTGTCAGCGGCATGGCTCTGGGCGGGGCGGGCCGACCCGACCCGCTCTGCTCTGCTCCCATCCAGCAGGGAGTGGGGCCATCAGTCCCGTGCCACCACTGCTGATGGGAGCCGGCCCCAGGAACCAAAGGCCACCTGCCAGCAGGTGCCAGCTCCAGCCCCAGCCAGCAGGGCACCCGAGGCCTGCCCCGCCCCCTTTTGGCCCCGCCCCGGCACTTGCTGAGGGTGCAGTGGGCGGGGCTGGCACAGGGACCAGCAAAGGTTGCCGACCTCTGCTCTAGGGTGTACATCAGCTCATGTAGATATTTGCCTAGTTTTACAACAGGATAAATAAGAAGCATTAGCGAAGTCAGTCAAAGTACAATTTCATACAGGCAATTTCTTGTTTACACTGCTCTATATACTATACCAGGAGTGGGCAATAATACCCACAGGCGGGCGGTGTGGTGGTGAGCCAGCCCTGGCACTGGAAGGGGTGAAGGAGGGGGGGTGGAGAGCTGACTAGGGGCAGCACAGAGCTAGCGGGCTGAGCGGTACAGGAGCCTGATGAGGGGGGCGGCATGACAGCGGAGAACTGGCCCCAGGGCCGGCAGAGATTTGACGGGGCAAGAGTGGCTCAGAGCCAGCTGTGGGGCAGCAGAGAGCTGACTAGAGGGGTGGGGGAGCAGCAGAGAGCTGGCCCCAGGGCTGGTGGAGAGCTGGCCAGGGGAGTGGCAGACAGCCGGCTAGGGGGTGGGGTGAGCCGGACAGAGATGTCCGGTGGGCTGGATTCAGCCAGCAGGCTGTATTTTGCCCACCCTGTACTATATACTGAAATGTAAGTGTAATATTTATATTACAATTGATTTATTTTATAATTACATGGTGAAAACGAGAAAGTAAGCAATTTTTCAGTAATAGTATGCTGCAACACTTTTCTATTTATACATCTGATTTTTGTAAGCAAGCCGTTTTTAAATGAGGTATATTTTCGGGGTACACAAACCAAATCTGACTCCTGACAGGGGTAGAGTGGTTGGGAAAGGTTGAGAGCCACTGCCATAGGCTTCTTGCATTGTCAGATGTGATCTGATCACTGAGTGTATCTCACTGCTAGCACAAAGAATGATCTTTTTTAATGGAAACTCCAACGCACTCAAGAAGGTGAAGGATATACTGAAGCAATAACGTTGTTTTCACTTTCACAAAATGCATTTATGCTTTAATTCACTGCTCACCTGCAGCTCCAAGAACTGTGAGGTTTAAAACATTGCAAAAGTTTCAGTCATATGTTTTATGATTATCAGATCAAGATTTTGTTACTTTCTGGATGTTTCTGTCACAAACCCTGTATATTTTTATTGTCAACATTCAGTCTTTCAGAAAAGTTAGCTTCATAAAAGTAGTCATAAAACACAAGTGAAAACAACAGTGAAAGGGATTTGTCTTTACATAAAATGTATTTCTGGAAACAAATAGTTATAAATAAGGGAGAAAAGATTTTCAAAAGGATCGATTCATCCACTAGAGGGTTATTTACTTTTATTGTGTCTGTGAGGTCTTTTCTACACTAAAAAGTTTTGTTGATGCAAGTTTTGCGGGCATACAGCCACTGCTACAATTAAATCACTGTCGTGTGTCTTCACTGTCTTCTGTCAGTGGAGTGCAGTCACACTACCAGCTTGACACGGGGGGCAGTGCATTGTGGGTAGCTATACAACTGTGCAGCTGTACACAGGGTTCCTTGGGAAGGGTTTGCAATGCCTCATGGGACAGGCACACCATCACATGAGAAAGGTTTCTGAATCCCATCATTCTGTGGGCATCCCACTAGCTTGACTGCCACTAGCAATTTTTAAACAGCCCTGTCAGCCAAAAAGACATTGCTGAGCGCAAACACTTGCTAAAATTAGTTCGAATTAGTTAGTTCGAACTAACTAATTCAAACTAATTTTAGTTAGTTCAAATTAGCTTAATTCGAATTAGAAAAAGTTCGAACTAAGCAAGTGCCATTCATGGCACTTGCTTAGTTCGAATTAGCGATCCCCATTCATTTCAATGGTCGGTTAGTTCGAACTAAGAAATTAGTTCAAATTAACATGACCACATTGGCTAATTCGAAATAGTTAGTTCGAATTGAAGCCTTCCTTCTGAAGCCCTATTCAAACTTATTAGTTCGAATTAAGGAAGCTCTTAATTCGAACTAACTAAAGCCTAGTGTAGCCATGGCTTTAGTTAGTTCAAATTAAGCCTCCTTAATTCGAACTAACTTGCGAGTGTAGACATAGCCAAGGAGCCCACAGTGGGGGGTCGGGAGGAGAGAGAGTGTGTGACAGGGAGCGAGTGAATGTGTGTGTGGACAGACAGACTGTGTGTTGGGTACAATGAGCGTGTCTGCATGCTTTGCTGTCTCTTTAAGTTCAGACAGCAATAGCTGGATGCAACCAATCCTGAGGCAAAAGCTGCTATACAGATACCTCAGATCTGATGTCCCCTGCCTCCCCTTAGCAGAGACCTGGGGTACACCTGGTGGGGAGAGAGGGAGAGGAGAAATACAGCCCCTGCCTCCCTCCCTGGCTCTGCACAGCACATCAGGAGTTACACCCCTACACTGTACTTTAAGCATGCAGGACAGGGCTGCTTTTGCTGCTGCTGTGGAGTGAGCTTTTTGTACTGAGTTAATTTGAAAGCTTCCTGGAGCTTTGAGAGGGGACGGGCGGATGGCTGCAGGGCAGCAGAGCTCAAACTGCTTGCCAGAGCAGCCACTCAAGTGGGCATTCTGGGATAGTGGGGGTGGAGGGTGGCTATTTACAGCAATATAACCTAAGTTCAGTGTCTACTCTCATGCTTTTTCACTAAAACTTTGCTGAAAAAGGCTCTATGCCTCTCATCTAGGTGGTTTTATTTTGCCATCAAAAGAGTCATTGCAGTGTGTACATTGGGACTGTTTTGTCGACCAAACTGTAGTGTAGTGAGACTCAGCCTAGGAACGTCAATATTCAGTAACTACCTGTGAATTTTGTAAGTATTCAAATGAATTGGAGATTGTAAAGCCAAGGAGTTTCGTCCTGTCTCCAATGACATTATGCTTTCGGTTGAAACTGTAATTTTAGTTACCAAGATATGCCCGCTAGATTTTTTAATTTTTTTTATCTACTTTTTAAAATGTTTTTTATCTACCAACAACTGCTTATTGTTACTTGGAGCCAATGCAAAGTTCTACAGGGCAACTCTTCATTTTAGATGCTGATTTATGCCAAAAGTAATTAGGAAAGCATTTGTCAAAAGAGGTGTCTCAATTCAAGAGACTAGCAGTTACTGGGACACTGAGCTGTCCACTAAAAGTTCACTTATTAGAAGTGAGATGATAACGTAGTAAAATAGACTGCTGTCAGGTGCTCTAAAAAAACGAAACCCTCAGTGGTTTTCCAGGTCACATGTGCCTGAAATAAGAAAAATCTGAGATGTTGCTTTAGTTTTTGTGCAACAGCTGTAGGATATGGACAATGAAACTGCCATGAGACGAGCTTAGCAAAACTCCTAATTGAGTTAGCAGGAGGTTTCATTTAGAGCAAGAGCCTCTTTGTTCAAGCCTCAGTGGAGGTGAACTCAGCTATTCTGGGCTCCAGATGGGGAACACTGGTATCTGATTAAATCTGCTGTAGAATCTGGCCACCAGCTGGCAGACAACAGAAATGTTGACAGTTACCCTGCAAAGTTTTTACTATCTCTGAATAGTGACATTCAGACCTGTGCAAAGTGACTTAAGGAGCTCATAAGCCCTATTAAACCCTCAACAGAAGGGTCAATTTAACCAAGTATTCATAAAATATGCCTTTACTGTGAAACATAGAGATTAATGCAGGATATTCATACATCAATAATGGTAGGACTCATCCTGGTGTCATACGAGTGCCAGAGAATCTTACTGAACACAGAATTTCATTCATTCTTGACATTTTGGGTTTGGTCAACTGGTTCTAATACCACTACTGGCCAAAATTTTTCAACGCAATTGTTTGTGGAAAAGATGTAGGGGGAACCTGAGACATTTTGAAGAAAAATATTTTACTGTTTTCTTGGTTATTTCTGCCAAATACAAACGTGGCATTCTCCCTTTACACCTGTTGGATTCTGGGGAGAGCTGCCTCAAACATACAAATATGTTTTACCAAAAAAAAACAACCCAGAAACACATGCAAAACAAATTGCACCAAAACCACAACAGAAACTTTCAACATTTGCAGAACTCTTTTCTTTTCTTTTCGAGTTTTTGTTTCCCCCTTCCATTTCCCCAGCCCCTATTTTGCCACTGAAAAAAAGTAAAGGTGAAGGTGTTGCAGGGAGGCCTGAAGACAGGCTGGGGCTAGCAACAGTTTGGGTTCGTTGCCCGGAGTGCGCAGCACCAATAAACACACCAGGGCTGAGAAGCACCCTAAGATTTATTTGAGATCTCAAGCAGGCACACAGAGACAGGCACGTCTCAAATCATGCGCAACCCCCCTTTGGTTACAATTACTTTTATATAGTTGAATACTAGCTGGACCTGGGCTGTCAGCATTTCCCAGTCTGTGTGTGTAAAGGATTCTACCCCCCTTCTCTTCTCCTTGGACGAAAACCAAACTTTCAAGGCTGTATTATTATTGCAAGCAGAGACTGGCTGAGACTAGTACTGTTATTCCTTTATGGGGAACAGGTTATCAGTTCCTGCAACTGGGAAACATCAAGGCTATGTTATTTGGATTGTTGGGCTTCAGTTATGTCCCAGCTGTGTCTGAGTCTGGAGCAAAGGGGCTTCATCGACACTGTGGCCTTCCACCCCCTCGAGTTACCCAGTGCGCAACCCCAAACATAGCCAGGGGCATCAACACAGGGAAAGGAGGAAAAGGCAAACAAACCTTTCTTTTTTTTTTTTTTTTCATTTTTCCATGAGAAGATTGTTCCCTAAAGAGTTTTGCTGGATGTTTTACCTAGTTCTAAAAGTCCCAGGACATGGGATTGCCAACATTTTCCTTGGAAGCTATTCAGCAATTACAAACTCACTTAAAATTAATAATAGTCTTTTTAAAATAGGTCAGAAAAAACCTTGATTTTTAATACATTATCCATCCTTACTTTTTAAAAGGCAGAAATAGCATTTGAAGCCAAATAGTATACTGCAAGTCAATACCAAACTAACTCCCTGGATTCTACAAACATTGGGACAATTCATAGGAGTACATTTAAGCCTGTGCATAAGTGTTTGCAGGATCAAATTAGCGATTTGCATGCAATTCAATGGGCCGGTTAGTTTGAACTAAGCAATTAGTTCGAACTAACATGGCCACATTGGTTAATTCGAACTAACTAGTTCAAATTAACCCTTACTTCTAATAGCCTATTCGAATGTATTAGTTTGAATTAAGGAAGCCTTTAATTCAAACTAATTAAAGCCTAGTGTAGCCATGGCTTTAGTTAGTTCGAATTAAGCTTCCTTAATTCGAACTAACTTGCCAGTATAGACATAGCCATAGACTTTAGGTCAGAAGGGACCAGTATGATCATCTAGTCTGACCTCCTGCAAAATGCAGGCCTCAAGACCTCACCCACCCACTTCAGCAATAGGCCACCAACCTATGACTGAGTTATTTACCCTTAAATCATGATTTAAGGACTTTAAGATACAGAGAATTCACCGGTATGAATAAGTATACTTTATTAGGCCCCAATCTGGCTGTCAGAACAGGACAACTCACACTCTAGTCAATGGGGTTTCACACAGACCTGCCCATGTGCCACGATTTGCAGGATTCAGGTTGTAGTAGCATTGTTCCATATGGAACAAACAAACTACAGTTAAACCAAACAAATGCAGGTAAATCACGATGCTGTTAATCTGTGATTATTATTTTTGCTTTAAGGACTAGCTCTTCAGATGGTGTAAACTGAGGTATCTCCATTCACATGGAATCTGCTGCATTGATTTATACTAGCTGAGGATCTAGTTCTACTTCTGCAGTTGGGAATAAAGTCTTCAGGTGTGTCTTTAAAAACAGTAATGAAACCTATGATTTCAGTGCTAAGAATACATTATAACTCAGAGCTTTTCCTACTTAAAGACTTTAAAAAAATAACATGGGAAAGAATTCCTAAGATAAATTACAAAGCATCAATTAATAACCTTTACTGTTAAAAAGGGGCATTTCAGACTACAGTTATTAAATACCAAGAAAAGCTTACACTATGTATTTTTCTCCACAGTGTTTCACTGTGGTATTTTAGTTTCCTATTCAATGTTCCTGGTGAAAGGGTGAAGATTTTCTGTAGTGTTGGCTTTTAATATAGTGCAGCAGTTCTCAATCACTGTGTCAGGACACAAAAGTGTGTCGTGGAAGAGCTGGGAGGTGTGTCATGGAAAATTGCAGCGCAGCTTGGAGCCAACTTGAGGCTCCTGCTGCTCCCTGCTGCCTTCAACACCCTGCTCCTGCTGCACAACATAGGCAGCAGCCAGGGCCAGATTAATAAAGGGACTTAGGAGCTGCAACACAGAGATCCTGTGCTGGGGTAGGGGCACCTCCAGCACCACAAAAATAAACCCGGCCCCATTAAGCCAGACCACCAGGGCACAAGCTTACACTGGCTTGACTCTGCCCCCGCCCAGGTCCTGGAGTGGTGCATCCTCCAGAGCGCTGTACCCTCCCAAGCACTCCCAGCCCAAGCACCACCATCAGCAGACTGTAATGTGTCACACAGGGGAATATCACCTGTCAGGTGTGTCGCGACAGAAAAAAGATTGAGAACCACTGCTCTAGTGAACAAAACTACAGCCCTTGAGCTTGAAAGCGAGGGGTGTTCTTTTTACAATCCTATCTGATCACAAAGTATGTACTGCTGCAGCTTGCATACAGAGAAGCTATTGTAAACCAGTGTAAACATGTAAAATGAATGCCTAAACCCTTTCCATTTAAAAATCTATGTAAATGACTTCTAAATCCTATATCTATATATATAGGAATGGCTATTTGAAGTATCAATCAAACTTTTGACATTATTTTGAAATAGCTTTACAAATAAAAGGAAACATTTCAAAAAGAAAGCTCTAGTGTTACCCTATCCCTGTTTCAGTCACATAAATGTTATTTCCTATGCAGTGTCACATATTGACCACCCGAAACTTGATAAATCAGAAGACAGATAGCAGTAGAGCTCTATGTGTTTAAGTATCAAGCTGATCCACAACTTTCACACCAACCAGAAGCCATTCATTGTCAGCGCTGTCCAGAATGTATCCTGACAGTTCAGTGCGAGTTTCAGTACCATTTATTTTCAAATCAATACTCAATTACTAAGAGGAAGATTCACTCCCTTACCCATTTTCAAGATGAAATTATGGACTAGAGCAATAACACTTAGTCAAGGCAAGCCACTGTCCATTAACTCATGATTCTACCAAAAAATCATCCAGATACTTTATTAAAGCTCAGTCTTTTTTCTGCTTTTAATTAATCATTGTGAAAAAGGCCTTTCACATTGTGACTGATGACCAGGGGAAACAATTTTCTCCTAACTGCCTTTTAATTTTAACTCTGGGAGTGCTCATTGACTGAATCTCACAACAACCCATCAATGCTAGTTTTTAATGTGTTTTCTCCTTTGTTATTGAGAAGAATGGAGTGGCAATGAGGCTTTGTGCTCCTCTTCATAACTCAAGTAATTGATTCAGTAAATGCTGCACATTTGCTAGTGGATAAAAAGTGCTGTCAATGAAGATAGTAGGTCCTGTATAAATTACTCCATTAACAGGAAATAAAGCTATTTACAGTTTTAAGTGTAAGCTGTTATAAAAGAGAAAAAAAAGAAATCTCACGTCTTACATAGCTGTGCAGATTTATTTCTGTAAATGCTAGTCAAATGAAGAAAAGAATCAGAAAAAAAGATTAGTAAACCAAGGCTTTTTCTACATGGGGACACTCAGGAAAATTAATGTGAATTAACTAAAGGTGTGAATTTAAAGTGGATTTGTTAACTGCATCCCTATGTGGATGTTCTCATTCAGAATGAAAGTGCCCTTATTTGGTTTGTCTTAATTCAATTTCAGGCCACTTTCATTCTAAATGAGGGCCTCCACACAGGGATTTGATGCAGTTTAACTAATCCACTTTAAATTAATACCTTTAGTTAAATTGGATTAATTTTACTTAGTATACTCATGTAGACAAACCCTAACGTGCCAATCCTGAAAAGATTTGTGCATGCGTGGTATATTGCAGACTACTCACATTGGTAAAGTAACTCCCATGCAAAAAATATTTGTACAGTGAACAACTAAATAGTAATAATCTTACCATTAATACAGTTTAAATCTTATATAGCAATCTTTTATTCTTGTCTTCTTTTGTCACCTGTGGGATGCAGAGTTGGAAAGATACTGTCTAGTCAATTATGTAAAGAACAGTTTGCTTTTCTATAAAAAAATTAATTTTCATCTATTGAGGAAACATAAAGCTGAAGAGCATTTTGAAGATATTTAAGGGGGGAAAAGAGTTGTATTTCCAACAGATATGCATTATCTGCTACTGTGTAATATCTTGCAAAAGGTAGTCACTTACTGTCAGTGTTTGACAGTGAAATCCAGTAAGTGCACACCTGCTAAAAGCAATGCTATCATTAAAATATGAGACATAGTAGTAGAACAACGCTACATGCAAACATAGCAACCCAATTATACATAGAAATAATGAACTAAAAAAGAACAGAAGATGGTTTTGATATTGTTATATTTCTGGAGCTAGCAGAGAAGATAGATAGATAGATAGATAGATAGATAGATAGATAGATAGATAGA
>ML685862.1:7300763-7337154 GCA_007922175.1 Pelusios castaneus
AGATAGATAGATAGATAGATAGATAGATAGATAGATAGATAGATAGATAGATAATCTACTGTGGTGGCTTTATTGTTATGATTTCAAATCAGAAACTAACACAAAAATGAGGTTTTGCACTGGGGAGTGGGGAGAGTAGAGAGCCCCTGAACATTTAAAGGGACAAGACATCCACATTCCTCCATCCTGCTTTAAAAAAAAATTCCTAACACATATACATTATCATTTACATGGCTAACTTGAAACACTATACACTAACTAAAAGTTGTGGGTGGCATCTTAAATTGCCAGGGATTATTCTGCCCTAGAATAGCAACTCACTAACTAAACAATTTATAAATTCAGGGACCCAACTGGTTTTCACACTCTTTTGGAATAACATGGTGAAGGTGGTGCAGCAGTGTGACAGGGTGGAGGACTCATGGTCCTACTGCACCCCACTCCAGAAAAGGAGCAGTGAAAGTGGTTACTATAGGCCTGCCAGGGAAGCCACCAGTCAGAGTACAGAAGATTCAGATAAAAGGAGCTACAGGAGCTGATCAGGTCAGGAAAAAAGGGTGTTCCCTGATGGAGCTCAGGGGAACCAGAAGATGGGTTCTGGTGGCACTGACATTCAGTAAGGGGGATGGAGAACTGCAGCCCTGAAGTAAGGTTGAGGAGGAAGGGCAATGTGAAAAGCAGCCAGCAGAATAGCAGCTGCAATTATTAAAGGAAGCAGCACGTTGCTGCTATTTGTATTATCCCTGTCTTGGGACCTGGAGTAGTGGGCAGGCCCAGGCCCCCCACCCCCACCCCCACCCTCTGTCCACTGGTGAAGTGGTCAAAGCCCCAAGAAGGAGAAAAAATTCATTTGGAAGCCCAAGCACAGGGCTGGAATTTAAAAGATTCAAGGATGGGGCTGAAGACACTGCAGAAGGCCAGTCATTTCTTGAAATTTTTTCCTCCACCAGGTACACAGAAGAAATTCCAAACTCCATTTTGTAATCATAACCTCCACTTTGTCTATCTGGCTTCCCTCTTCAATAAGAAGGAGTCACTAGACCACCTGTAAGCTGCAGGTGACTTACCATATGATGATGTACATCATATGGCCACTAAGAGCAGGCCAAGTATTAAAGATGCTCTGTAAAGTCTTTCTGAGCTGAGCATGCCCAATGCCAAAGTAGGGGAAAAGCTAGCTAAATAGCTCAAATTAGAGCCTGTCAGTAAAGTCATTGGCAGAAAGCTGAGAATTTCTAAACTGATGCCTTGGCAAAAAAATAAGTAGGTGAAAGGATCAGCAAAATCATAACTGTGGGGTAAACAACCACAATGAGCATGTCTAGAGTAAGGCAATATTGACATGTCCAAGATGTTCCGATAGGACAGCATAAAAGGCAAGCAATCAACAGGCAGCTAGACAGTCAGGAGTCAGCGAGAACTGCTGGAAAGAGAGAGAATTCAGAAGAAAGATTCTAAAATAGCCAGCAGCTGGCAAGAAGAGCTGCTGGAAAGGCAGGGGTTAAAGTAAGGGGTAACGCACCGGAACGCAGTTCCGGGGCCCACAAATTTGAGGGGCCAGAGTTCCAGGGCCCCTAAAAATAGAAAAATCCGGCAGAACCCATGTTTTGTCCTGTCCTGGCTGCTGGCAGGTCCTATGCCCCACCGTTGTTATTCACAATACTTATTGTGTTATGCAGTGTTTGCTAGATTGTGACAATAATTGCTATAGACATAAACACCATATAAAGGTATAAATATTTTTATGGAGCGATAACTGATGCATGTGGTACTGAGAAATGGTTGCAAATGCCTACCTGGATGGGGGCCCAGACAATACGGGAAGGGGGCCCGGAGATTAGGAGGGTTCCAGGGCCCATCAAATTATACTTTAACCACTGTGGAAAGGAGTTAGAAGAGCAGCTGCTGGAAAGAGAGCAGAGTGAGAGAAGTTACCTCAGCCCACTAAGTGGCTACCATACCAACTGTAACAAGTTTGAACCGAGGAACTGAGGTGACTGAGGTCTTGTCTATACCAGGAAGTTTTGTCGACAAAAGTCAACACTAGATTCCCTTCTTTGCTGATAAAACTGCTCTGTTTTGCTGACCAAATAATATCACCAGAACAAGAGGAGCAGGGCTTTTGTCAGCAAAGTTAAGGTGGCAAAGTGTCAGTGTGGACACTCTGCCTCCCTGTACCTGTGGGGAGCTGTCATACTTCTCAGTTTCTCTGCTCTAACTGTTACAACAGTGAAATTGACAATTGCCAGTGTAGACATAGCCTAGGGTCCTGGGCAGGAGTCTTCAGGTCTGTGAGCCTTGGCAGCTGCCCACCGTGCTGCTTCCCCTCAAGGCTGGGACAGAGGAGCCTGGTGGCTTCAGCCCCCCACTGAAGGAGGGGCAGCTGCTGGGGTTCTGCTGCTGGATGGGGACCTGGAAGTCCCAGGCAGCTGCAGTGCTGCTGCTCGGGACCCCAGGCACAGTGCCTGGGTCTTCAGCAAGGCTGTGGAGTGGCAGGGAGCCTGTGGGTTCCCTGTAGGGAGCTGAGATGTTGGCCTCTCAACTCCCCCACACTGCCCTTTTGTGTTGGTGGAAGAGGTCCTAGTAAGGACACAGTCCACTAGCAAAGTAAGGCTGTCTGTACACCAGTCACCACTATGATTATAGTGGTAGCTGTCTGCCGGCAAACCTTTAGCTGACAACTCTGTAGTGAAGACAGTCTGAGAGTGAGCTGTATGCTATTGCGGTCTGAATATCTGTTGACTTGCAGTAAGGGACGTGGGTTTCATTTTTATTCTTAGATTTACAATATAATAGGGATTATTCGTTACATCAATAAAAGACACTTTGTTTTTGAAGGAATAGTGCCTGCATCACTCACTTTATCAGGAGGTTCTAGCCATGTCCTTCAAATGTTTCCTTGACTACCGTAGAGACTCATACATCAGGAGGAGCACATTAAGGGGGTGATAGGCAAGTTATTCTAGGGGTGCTCCAAAGCCTAAATTTCAGAATAACATCAGAAGGGGACTGAAGTGAAGAAGTGGCCTGGCTGGAGAACTGAGGCCAAAAGAACTGACAAGGGAGCGTCTGAATGACAAAAGCCCTCATGGCACTGCTCTATATCAGAGCAGGCATGGATTTAAAGCTAGCCCAGAAGGGTATGAGGACTAAGCCCAAAGGCAGGACTAAAGACTTAAACAAGGGCGCTTTCATTTGTGCCTATTGACTATGTGTGACTTGGCCAGAGGGCTGGGCCACTGGCCCGCCCCCGCCCCGAGGTTAATAGTTGACAGAAGGCACTAGGAGTAGATGGAGATAAAGGGTGCAGTTTCCAATGATCAGACAGAGGTACTCATGAGGGGTGAATGTTCCCTGTCACAACCAGTGTTCTGTACAACCTGAACAGTCAGTGGTAAGGAATCAGCTGGACCAGCTACCAAAAGTTCTATGGCCAAGTTGTCAAAATTAGGAGTTGTAACAGAAGGAAGTTTGACTAGAGGAACAGAAATTCCTACTAAATTAACCCCAAATTCCAATACTAGGCAAAGCTGCAACTGGTCCATATGTCATTCCTATAAAATACCATTAGATAGTTTTATCACAAACAAAATAGCTCCTATGCATTTTTTAGAAGTTCTCCGGGTACCTCACTCCAGAACATAGTTGCGAGTCTGCATTATCTCTCTGACTTCACATGAGACTTGTCATCTGTCTTTTCATTGATCAGTTTGCATCAC
The DNA here is from genome assembly GCA_007922175.1 of Pelusios castaneus. Classification (NCBI taxonomy): domain Eukaryota; kingdom Metazoa; phylum Chordata; order Testudines; family Pelomedusidae; genus Pelusios; species Pelusios castaneus. Next base: position 7,304,483 of record ML685862.1, read on the forward strand.
TTGGGATTTGGCTACATATGAGGCAACATCAGTATGGAGCAGGTTTCAACAAGTACATGACGTTTGCTTCAAGGAAAGAGTTGAAGGTGATGCCTGGGTAATAGCATGTGATGTTTTTGCAGATAAATCAAGAAATTGTCCAGTTTCTGCTGATGACTCAGAATAGACTAGTTGGCTTTTGAGGGATGCCTAAGTATTTGTACGAAGTAGCAGGATGGTATGGAACTGCGCATATGTGCTGAATTCTATTTGTATCTAAAACCCTTCAGAACAGAATTGAGGTCCACTTTCACTCACCAACTGCAACAGGTAACCAAGCCGATTAAACAAGGTTATGAAGATGTCCGATGATCTTAGTAGAAATCATTCTGAAAACTTTTAGCCATTTTGAAGACATCAACTATGACCAAAGCATATAACCTTTGAAATATACAGCAAAATCCACATGAATACATGTCCAAGGCAGGGCTGGATCACCAAAGTGGCTTTAGGGACTGCAGCCCCAGATCACGAGCTAAAGTGGAATTCTGGGCCCCCATGGCAACACAAGATCCAGCCACACTCAAGCCAGCATAGTATTGGCTGGGTCTGGGGGGCACTGGGAGGGGCAAGGCTGGCACTGGGGGGTGGGGCCATGGGGCCTGAGGCCACGATGCCTGAGGCCACAGTGCACAGCACTCCCATCCTGACCTGCCCCGAGGCTGGCTGGTGTGCCCCAGGGGGCAGGGCAGGCTAGTGCAGCCTCCAGCAGTGGTGTTCCAGGATTGAGATTGCTGTTGGGGTGCCACACTGGGGCCCCATTGGCTCAGGGTAGCCTGGCCAATCCCCCGGAGATTCCAGAGAAGTGGCCTGACAGCACTCCTGGCCCTGGAGAGCTGCCACTGGAGGCAACACCAATCACTGGCTGGCCTCACCCCTGCTCCTGGAGTGCCCTGAACCTGTTGGGGCAGACCAGCCAGCCCAGAGGTGAGGTGGGGGCTCCACGGATTTTGGCCTATGGTCCTGTCCCCCCAGTGCCAGCCGACTGGGCCCCCTGCAGAGCCAAGTGCCAGTCCAAGTTTGCAGATTATAGATTGGATGAAGATACAAATTTTGTATCCATGCAGGGCTCTATATATTATCTTTAATGGTCTCTGTGCTAGTGATGGACAACCTAGCCATCAAATTGAGACAAAACATGAATCTGAAGTTTCTTTGGGTTGATGAGAACTTGAGTATGACAGGTGCAACAGCCCTTGCTAAACATTGCTCTACTTAGTCCCTTTACAGAACTGACTAGAATAATAATGAGCTGAAAGTAACAATGTCCACCATTGCATATAAGCAAAAGCTAAATGACAGAATTCCTTGTCTCAGTCCAAAACTTGAAAGTAATAGGTGAGGATCCATCAGCAAGGCAAAAGGTCTACCATAGAGATAGGTATGAAAATTCCAAATTCCTAAGATAATACTAATAACTTTTTGATCTATTTGTGCATAGTTCTTAGGAGTGGTGAGTGTTCATGATGCAAAGACAATTGGTTTCTCGATGCTATTATGAAAAACATGGGAAAGAACTGCACCCACTCATCATGGTGAAGCATCACAATCCAATTGCAATGGCACCAAAGATCATCATTCGTAAGAACACTGGCTGATGTCAACAGTTTCTTTGCTTCCTTAAATGCTCTCTTACACTTTTTAGTTCATTTCCATTTTTTCTTTGCTTGTAACAGTTCATGTAAAGGTGCCAATAGTGTCACCAGATTAGCATAATATTAAACTGTCTTTAGAATTAACATAACTGTTATATGTTCTCTGACAAAGGTGCTAGAAGAAACCCCTTCTCTTTCTCTGGTGATTTTCTCAGTTACACGTTCGAGGTATTCAGGATTGAAGAACTCACACTTGTTTTGAAATACTGTCAGTCCATGGTGCCCCAGCCCCCTAATCATTTTTGTTGCCCTCCGCTGGACTCTTTCTAATTTGTTCACATCCTTTCTGTAGTGGGGAGCCCAAAACTGGAGACAGTATTCCAGATGCACCCTGACCAGTGTCGAATAGAGGGGAATTATCACATCCCTCCATCTGCTGGCAATACTCCTACTGATGCAGCCTAATATGCCATTGGCCTTTTTGGCAACAAGGGCACACTGTTGGCTCATATTCATCTTCCCGTCCACCATAACTCCCAGGTCCTTTTCTACAGCGCTGCTACTTAGCCGATCAGTCCCCAGCCTGTAGCAGTGCATGGGATTTTTCCGTCCTAAGTGCAGGACTTTGCACTTGTCTTTGTTGAACCTCATGAGGTTTCTTTCAGCCCAGTGTTCCAATTTGTCCAAGTCTCCCTGGATCCTGTCCCTGCCCTCCAGAGTATCTACCATTCCCCCCAACTTGGTGTCATCCGCAAACTTACTAAGCACGCAGTCTATTCCATCATCAAGATCATTGTCTTGCCTTAGCAAGTAGTGAATTTCTCAGTTCACACTAAATTCCAAAGAATACTTTCCTGTGGTCTCCATTATAACTGCTACTTCAACAGTGTTCTTGAATGTAAGTATTGATACCGTCAACTGCTTCCAGGCATGGTCACTGTGTAATCCAGAGACCAATTGGTCATGAAGGACATTACTTAGTATTATCTGAACTGACAATGCTCTGACAACTTCCTTAAAGCAGAAATGGACTGTGCTACTGACTCTCCACTTCCCTCATATCATTGATATTATTCTGCTATCATTGATTGGCTAGGAGAAAAATGTTCTTGCATTGTTGTAGTAATTGTGGTGTAATTGGCAGTTCCAGTCACAGGTGGAGATAACAGGTCATGCAGCAGTCCGTATGCCTTCAAACTCATCAGCTTCAGCAAGGTTGAAACTCCTTGTCCATCAACAATATAGTTGCAAATTACTAATTGCTCAAAATGCTTGCATTACACTACCCATGATTTGTGGGTTTTGTTGAATTTATGAACATTGCCCACAAAAGATGCCATTTCTCTGTTCTCCTTTGCACCTCAGGGATGACTTTTCCAAAGGGAAATTCCTTTTTATGACTGCACTATCTGTGCTCTATCACCTTCTGTTGGCTGTGTGCTTACTTGTTCTTTGGCTGTACTTGGGATCCCTCTTTTGGCTATAGACCCTCATAGATTTAGCTTGCAGTTTCTTTCTCTGCCGGCTTGCACGAGGAAAGTCAAGATGGCCCCTTGCTTCCACTTCATTTCTTTGTTTGAATAGTTATGCTAGTAACTGCAGAATTCATTTTCTTTGTTCTAACTATTTGCCTACTCCTCACTATTTCTACAGCTGGCTAATTCAGACTGTCCCATGAGCCAAACCAGCAGTCTTTTACTCTGTGCCTCTGGGTGAACATATTCCCTTTTCTCAATAGTATTAGTTTACCTCCCCCCACCCCCACCCCGCTTCTTGGTCTGGTCTTGGGAACACAGGACACATGTGGGATATACATTCCTCATTACCAAATGTTATATTTCTGGAGCCAAAAGAAAAGGAGACAGACAGATTCAGAGGGAGCTGATGGTCACAAAGCTGCCAGCTGTGGTGGCTTTATTGTTCTGGTTGGAAAACTGGAATTGAGACTTCATGCTGGGGATGAGAGAATAGTATAAACCATTTAAACATTTAAATGGACAGGACATAACAGTTATTACCTTAATTTGACTCTCATTCTCAAATACAGATACCAAAGACAACCACATTCCACATAATTGCATATAGGATATTTGCAGTAGATGTCCAAATACTTCTTTAGGTACCTAAATCATAGAATCAGAGAATAATAGGGATGGAAGGGACCTCATGAGGTCATCTAGTCCAACCCCCTGCTAAAAAGCAGGACCACTCCCACTAAATCATCCCAGCCAGGGTTTTGTCTAACCGAGCCTTAAAAATCTCCAAAGATGGAGATTCTACCACCTCTCTAGGTAACCCATTCCAATGCTTCACCACCCTCCTAATGAGAAAGTTTTTCCTAATATCCAACCTTGACCTCCCCAGCTGTAATTTGAAACCATTGCTCCTTGTTCTGTCCTCTGTTACCCTCGAGAACAGCCTAGCTCCCTCCTCTTTGGAGCAACCCTTCAAGTAGTTGAAGGTTGCTATCAAATCTCCCCTCAGTCTTCCCTTCTGTAGACTAAATAAGCCTAGTTCCTTCAGTCTCTCCTCATAAGTCATGTGCCCCAGCTCTCTAATCATTTTTGTTGCCCTCCGCTGGACTCTTTCTAATTTGTCCACATCCTTTCTGTAGTGGGGAGCCCAAAACTGGAGACAGTATTCCAGATGCACCCTGACCAGTTTCGAATAGAGGGGAATTATCACATCCCTCAATCTGCTGGCAATACTCTTACTGATGCAGCCTAATATGCCATTGGTCTTTTTTTCAACAAGAGCACACTGTTGGCTCATATTCATCTTCCCGTCCACCATAACCCCCAGGTCCTTTTCTACAGTGCTGCTACTTAGCTGATCGGTCCCCAGCCTGTAGCAGCACATGGGATTTTTCCGTCCTATGTGTAGGACTTTGCACTTGTCTTTGTTGAATCTCATGAGGTTTTCTTCAACCCAGTGTTCCAATTTGTCCAAGTCTCCCTGGATCCTGTCCCTGCCCTCCAGAGTATCTACTATACCCCCCAGCTTAGTGTAATCAGTGAACTTACTAAGCACACAGTCTATCTCATCACCAAGATCATTAGTGAAGATGTTAAACAGAACCGGCCCCAGGACCGACCCTTGGGGCACTACACTCGTTACCAGTTGCCAACTAGACATCGAGCCATTGATTCCCACCTGCTGAGCCCGTTGATCTAGCCAGTTTTTGATCCACCTTACGGTCCACTTGCCCAACCCATACTTCCTTAACTTGCCGACAAGGAAAAGTTGTTTAAATACTCCCATAATACAAGAACCAGGGGTCACCAAATGAAACTGATAGGTAGCAGGTTCAAAACAAATAAAAGGAAGTTCTTCTTCACACAACGCACAGTCAACTTGTGGAACTCCTTACCTGAGGAGGTTGTGAAGGCTGGGACTATAACAATATTTAAAAGGGAACTGGATAAGTTCATGGTGGCTAAGTCCATAAATGGCTATTAGCCAGAAAGGGGTTAAGAATGGTGTCCCTAGCCTCTGTTTATCAGAGGATGGAGACGGATGGCAGGAGAGTGATCACTTGATCATTGCCTGTTAGGTTCACTCCCTCTGGGGCACCTGGGCACTGGCCACTGTCGGTAGACAGATACTGGGCTAGATGGACCTCTGGTCTGACCCAGTACGGCCTTTCTTATGTTCTTATGTTCTTATGACGAGAATGCTATGGGAAACCGTATAAAAAGCCTTGCTAAAGTCGAGGTATAGTATGTTAATTGCACATCCCGCATCCACAAATCCAGTCATCTCATCATAGAAGGAAATCAGGTTGGTCAGGCACGATTTGTCCTTGGTGAATCCATGTTAACTGCTCCTGATCACTCTATTTTCCTCCAAGTGTTTCAGGATGGATTCTTTGAGGACCTGCTCCATGATTTTCCCAGGGATTGAGGTGAGGCTGACCGGTCTGTAGTTCCCCGGATCCTCCTTTTTCCCTTTCTTGAAGAGAGGTACTATATTTGCCTTTTTCCAATCCCCCGGGACCTCCCCCGTTCGCCACGAGTTCTCAAGGATAATGGCTAGCGGCTCTGCCATCACTTCAGCCAACTCTCTCAGCACCCTTGGATGCAGTTCATCCACCCCCATGGACTTGTGAACATCCAATTTCTTTAAGTAGTCCCTGACCTGACTTTTCATCACAAAGGGCCGCTCTTCTCTACATTCCGCGTTACCCTGTGTAGTAGCCTGGGATCTGGCCCTCCCTGTGAAGACTGAAGTAAAAAAAGCATTGAGTACTTCAGCCTTTTCCGCATCATCCACCATGAGGGTGCCTGCCCCATTCAGTAAGGGACCTACACCACTCCTGATCCTTTTCTTGTTGCTGACATACTTGTAGAACCCCTTTCTGTTATCTCTTGCTAGCTGCAACTCTAATTGTCCTTTGCCCTTTCTGATTTTATCCCTGTAGTCCCGAGCAATATCTTTATACACCTCTGTTGTCATCTGTCCAAGTTTCCACTTCTTGTAAGCTTCCCTTTTATGTTTCAGCTCACCGCAGAGTTCTCTGCTAAACCATGCTGGGCGCCGTCCACATTTACTGTTCTTTCTGCACATTGGAATGTTATCTTCCTGTGCCTTTAACAAGGTTTCTTTAAAATACAGCCAGCTGTCTTGGACACCTTTCCCCTTCAGATCAGCCTCCCAAGGGATCCTGCCCATCAGCTCCCTAAGGGATCCAAAATCTGCTTTTCTGAAGTCCAGGGTGTGTGTTCTGCTTCTTTCCTTCCTTCCATTGATCAGGATCCTGAACTCTACCATCTCATGGTCGCTGCTGCCCAGGTTGCCATTTACTTCTACTTCCCCGATCAATTCTTCTCTGTTTGTGAGCAATAGGTCTAGAGGTGCAAGGCCCCTAGTTGGTTCCTCCACATTTGTACTAGGAAGTTGTCTTCAATATTCTCCAAAAACTTCCTGGATTTCCTGTGCACTGCTGTATTACCTTCCCAGCAGATGTCAGGATAATTGAAGTCCCCCATAAGAACCAGGGCCTGCGATCTGGAAACTTCTGTTAGTTGTCCGTAGAACGCCTCATCCACCTCCTCCTTCTGGTCTAGCAGTCTGTAGCAGACACCCACCACGACATCCCCCTTTTTGCATTCTCCTCTAAACTTAACACACAGACTTTCAGCCGGCTTATTTCCACTTTCACAGTGGAGCTCCGAGCAGTCATACAGCTCCTTTACATATAGCGCTTCTCCTCCCCCCCTTCTTCCCTGCCTGTCCTTCCTGAACAATTTATATCCGTCCACGGCAGTGCTCCAGTCGTGCAAGTTATCCCACCATATTTCTGTTATTCCAATTATATCATAGCTCCTTGTCTGTGCCAGTACCACCAATTCTTCCTGCTTGTTTCCCAGGCTCCTCGCATTTGTGTACAAACACTTAAAATACCGGGCTGATTGCCCTACTTTGCCCTGTCGATTCTCCCTCCTGTCACATCTTCCTTCTTGCAATTTCTCCCAGTGTCCTCCTTCCCCACTCGCCTGAGGTATTATGACTTCATTAGGAAATAAAAAACAATTATTTGATCCCCCCCCCAGTTCCAACTACCCTCTCTTTTATTCCTGCTGTTACAGCTCCAGCACCCCAAGTTCCATCTCTTCCCCCAGGTCTTCCTCAGTTTCACTTACCTGTGGGCTTTGGTCACCTTCCCCCTTCAAACCTAGTTTAAAGCCCTCCTCACTAGGTTAGCCAGTCTGCTTCCAAATACGCTCTTCCCCTTCCTGGATAGGTGGAGTCCATCTCTGCCTAGCAGTCCTTCTTGAAACAGCACCCCATGGTCGAGGAAGCCAAAGCCCTCCTAGTAACACCATCTCCGCAGCCAGACATTCACCTCCAGGATGCATCTGTCTCTGCTCGGGACCCTATCCTTGACCGGAAGGATCGAGAAGAACGCACATGTGCACTGAACTCCTTCACCTGTGCTCCCAGAGCCCTGTAGTCACCTTTGATCTGCAGAGGGTCACCTCTCGCAGTATCATTGGTTCCCACATGGATGAGTAGCATGGGGTAGTAGTCAGAGGGACGGATGATTCTCAACAATCCCTCTGTAACGTCTCGGATAAGGGCCCCCGGCAGGCAGCATACCTCCCAGGAGGCCTTCTCAAGGCGACAGATGGGTGCCTCCGTACCCCTCAGAAGAGAGTCCCCAACCACCACAACCCAATGTTTCCTCCTGGGTGTGACGGTTGTGATCCTCCCAACCTCGGGGGTGCATGGCTTTTCCTCTTCCACCTCATTGTTCGTCTGTAGTGCCGTGTAGCTGTTCTTTACCACAACGGAGGGTGGGATGGAAGCAGGGGTGGAGCACTGTCTGCTGCCTGAAGTAACCAGCTGCCAGTGTCCACCCTCTGCTTGAGCCATCTCATCCTTCTCTGAGGGTGTGGCAGCATCAAAATGTCTATTTGATTACCCACATTCTAATCTGAACACCTAATTTAAGAGCTATGGTTTGAAAACTGGATGATCTCAGCTAGATAAATCTGTCCTTATAAGAAATTAAGTCGCTGTATTCAAGTATGATTATTTTGTGAAATAAAATAATGAAAATGTTACTGGTTGGACTGGAGTATGCACCTCTGAACAATTTGGATTTCCTTGGAATAGAAACAGTTTCTAGGGTGCTAGAACAATCATAAACACATGGTAATTTGACATTCTGGGCCTGAACTAAAAGGATGTCTCTATCGTCTTCCTGACTATAAAGGATCTCAAAGTCCACAGATTCTGAGAGCCCAAAGGAAAGAGTTCTCTACTATACAATGCCCAAAAGGAAAATAACTATTTATGAAGAAGGGAGATTCATAGATTTAGAGAATTTAAGCCACAGAGAACTATTAGATCATTTGCCTGACCTCCTGTACATCACAGACAAATTTCACCCATTTATTCCTGGACTGAGTCCAGTTACTTCATTAAAATAAAGGGTATCATCCAGAAAGGTATCCAATGTTGACTAAAAAACATCATGAGATGAAGTATCCACTACTTCCCTTGATAGTTTATTCCAATGGTTAATCACCTTCTCTGTTAAAAATGCGTGCCTTATTTCCAATTTGAATTGGTCTGGTTTCACCTTCCAATCACTGATTCTTGTTATGACTTTCTCCACCAGATTAAAGATCCCCGAAATACCTACTATTTTCTCCCAGAGAAGGTACTTACGTATTGTAATCATGTCACCTCACAAGTCTCTTTTTGATAAATTAAACAGATTAAGCTTTTTAAATCACTCACTGTCTGGCATTTTCTCCAGTTCCTGAATTGCTTTTATGACTATTTAATGCACCATCTCCCATTTTTCAACCTATTTTTGAAAACACAGACACCAGAATTGCATACCAGGCTCAGTAGTGATGTATAGAGAGACAAAATCACCTCCGTACTCCTAATCAGTAGTCCTCTGTTAATACATCCAAGGAGTGCATTAGCACTGTTTGGCAAAATATCACAATAAGAGCTCACGGTGAGTTCTTTGTCCACTCTGACTCCTAAATCCTTTTAAGGCTATGTACACACGATCAGATTAAAGTGCAACATGGCAATCGCGCTATAAAAGTCACGTGACCTTTATTGCGGGATAACGTGTACACACGTTGCTCCTTGCAACGCAAGAAAATTCCTTGCATTATCACGGTTGAGCACGAATTCTGGGCACCTATCCCATCGTTCCATTTTCCCTGAATCGGCGCTATGAATCATGGAATGAAGGAAAGGAATGCAAAGCGCCATGGGTAAACTCTCAGTTTCCCGTGGTGTTTTGTGTTCCCCTAGCGTCTTCCTCATTTCCAATAGCAACTCGCGCCTATTTTCAACAGTGCGGTGACGCACCGCACCACTTGCAAGCAATCACAATAGCGACAGCATGGATCCTGCTCTGATCTCCACTGTCGCCTTCAACATTCTGAATACATCTCAGCTTGTTGCTCGGTATGCAATGAGCTCTGAGTCAGACGAGGACACCGAGGAGCAGGGGCTGATCGATGCCATGCAGAGCAACAGCACCGCATTGCTCAGCTCCTTCACCTATCATCTGCACACAGTGCAACGCCGTTTCTGGTCGAGAGACACGAGCACCGAGTGGTGGGATCACATTGTTATGCAGCTGTGGGATGACGAGCAGTGGGTACAGAACTTTCGAATGCGGAAAGCAACCTTTCTGGAACTGTGTTCAGAGTTGGCCCCTGCCCTGCGACGGAAAGACACCAACATGAGGTCAGCCCTAACCGTGGAGAAGCGTGTTGCGATTGCTGTCTGGAAGATGGCGACTCCTGACTGCTACCGGTCAGTTGCAAACCAGTTTGGAGTCAGGAGGTCCACCATCGGATTAGGCCTCTCATAAGTGTGCCAAGCCATCAATCGCGTTCTGCTACGGAGGACGGTGACGTTGGGCAATGTTTGTGACATTGTGGACGGCTTTGCTGCCATGGGATTCCCTAACTGCGGGGGAGCAATAGATGGCACACACATCCCTATTTTGGCTCCAGACCATCTTGCGACCGAGTATATAAACAGGAAGGGTTACTTCTCCATGGTGCTGCAAGCACTCGTGGATCACAAGGGTCGTTTCACAGACATCAATGCTGGGTGGTCAGGAAAGGTGCATGATGCCCGCATTTTCAGGAACACTGGTCTGTACCGGAAGCTGCAAGGGGGTACCTTTTTCCCTGATCAAAAAATTACAGTGGGGGAGGTGGAGATGCCCATAGTCATCCTCGGAGACCCAGCATACCCACTGATACCATGGCTCATGAAGCCGTACACCGGGAACCTGGATCGCAGCAAGGAGCGGTTCAATTACAGATTGAGCTGCTGCAGAATGACTGTGGAGTGTGCCTTTGGTCGTTTAAAAGGGCGCTGGCGCTGTTTGTATGGGAGGCTGGACTCGGCGGAGGACAACATCCCTGCTGTGATTGCGTTGTGCTGTGTCCTCCATAACATTTGTGAAAGTAGGGGAGAAAAGTTTTCCCCTACGTGGGCTACGGAGGCACAGCGCCTCAAGGAAGCATACGAGCAGCCAGCCACTAGGAGTATTAGGGTGGCACAAGGAGAAGCTGCTCGCATAAGGGAGGCACTCAGGGAGCATTTCAATGATGCCGTCCCCTAGTTAACTTCCCAGACGCATCAGGTGCACCGTATGAGCTTTTCAATAATGTGTACAAATAAACCCACTCTTCAAAGTATTTGTTACTGTTTTTATTCAAACCTAAAAGGTGGGGATGGGGTTACAGGTTGGTGTAGCTCCGGGTATCAAAAAAGTAGCTGGGGGGGGGGCACTGGATATTGTCCTGTACCGGGGGGGAAGGGTGGCCTTCAAAGAAATGCTTTGAGGGACTACGGGGAGTGGGAGGCAGACACGGCTGAACTGTCTGGAGTGGAGCCCGGACATTAATCGCCTGGGACTGCAAAGCAATCATGCTCTTGAGCAGTTCTGTTTGCTCCTTCATCACGCTTATCAGTTTGTCCCTGTGTTTCTGCCTCCTCTGCTGGGATTCCTCTCTCCAGGCTCTATTCTCCCTTGCGGATTCCTGTGTTGCTTTGAGCAGCTCATGAAACATATCCTCCCTGTTTCTTCGAGCACGCCGCCAAATGTTTCTCATTCGGTCAGCTGGGGTAGACACGGGCCTTGTGAAGGTCAAATCTACTAAAAAAATAACAATAAAGAAATTGTTAACACATAGCATAGATAACCAGTGTAACCTTCCAGTAGCACATTCCACTGGAAGGTACAGGGCAGTCAACACACTACGCTTCGCTGAAGCAGACAAGGTACGTTCTAATAGATGGCTTACTGGGGGCTCAGAATCTGCACTGGGCACACAGATGGAACCAAATATCTCTCTCCTCAGAGTGCCCCTGCCATCTAGAATACATATCCTACATGCCGCCGGTTGCAAGCCAGGACCGTATGCTGCTGCACTGTGTGCTGCCATGGTTCCCAGGGCTGTGCTTTACAGCTGGAGAGGCAGAGTATCTGTCTTTGGGAGCATAGACACAAACGCTCTCCCATCTAACCTGAGTATTAGGCTCTGGAGGTACATCGAGGAAACCTTTACTGACCTAAATGCAGATGATTATTTTACAATCACTGCTTGTGTTGATGCACTTCTAATGAATGCAGAGTAAATAGCGTGCACAGCGGGATATTTTATTTTAGCAGGAGCCAGACAGAGCTGCACGAAGGAGAAACTTACCTGGACCCCCCTCTGCCGCCTCAGAGGACACGCTGCAGTTCAAGCCTTGGGTGGACGTCTCAGCGGGGCTGCTGAAGAGCTCCTGGCTACATGCGGTTGCGCTTTCCTCCAGGTCATCTTCCATCTCCTCCTCCTCCTCGATCACGTCCTCATCCTGCTCAGCTCTGGCAATCACTGGATGATGGGGGGCTGATGTGTCCACGGGACTCTTGGCAGTGGTTGTTGGGTCCCCACTGAGGATGGCTTCTATTTCCTTGTAGTACCTGCATGTAGCAGGCGCTGATCCGGAACGGCGGTTTGCCTCCTTCGCTCAGTGATAGGTTATTCTGAGCTCCTTCACCTTTGATCTGCACTGCACTGTGTCTCTATCATGCCCTCTCTCTGACATGGCCCGAGAAATTATGCCAAATGTGTCATAATTCCTCCTGCTGCCGCGTAGCTGCACCTGCACAGCGGACTCTCCCCAGATGCTGATCAGGTCCAGCACCTCTGCTGTGCTCCAAAGGGGTGCATGTCTTCCACGGCGGGCCGCCATTGCTACTGATGATCAGAGCACAAATACACTCCACGAGGAAGAGAGCAGGAAGTGAAACAGACGAGAAATTTGAAAATCCCGGGAATCAGTTCAGGGCAGGGCGGGGACAGTTTCGTCACGGCTACAGAGCGGGTGGGGGGAAGACCAGAGAGGACGACTTTGGAATGCTGGGACAGTTCCAGAGGCCAGTCATTGTGCGGTAAGGGTACACACGAGCGCAAAAGCGCAACAGCTGTTCCACGTTAGCTGTTACCACCCTCGTCGAGGTGGTTTTTGTATTGTGCTACAACAAGGCAGTTAACGCGCAACAACCCTGTTGCACGTGTTTACGCCATTGTTGCTATCGCGCGGTAATGAGTTTTAATGCGCAATAAACTGATCGTGTGTACAAGGCCTAGGTCTCACAGCTTTCCAGAAAGACAACAGAGTCCTGTGGCACTTTTAAAGACTAACAGATTTATTTATCACATGAGCTACCCCTTTGGAATTTAGCTTTCCAGGAGACAGTCACCCATTCTGTAGATATGATCTGTGTTCCTTGTCCATAGATGTATAATTTTTGCATTTGATTATATTAAAATGCAATTTGTTTCAATGGGACCATCACGAGATCCAGATCATTCTATGACTGCCCTGTCCTGATTGTTATTTACCATTCTGCCAATCATTGTATCATCCATAAAATTGAATCAGCAGTGATTTTATATTTACTTCCCAGATCATTGACAAAAATGTTGGATGGCATCAGGCCTATAATTTGTCTCTGCAGCACCTATTTAGAAGCATTCCCATTTGATTAAGATCCTCTATTTATATCTGCTTTGAGATCTGTAAATCAGTCAGTTTTTAATCAAGTTTATTTGTGCTTTATTAATAATGTATAGTGATAATTTTAATAAGAATATCATGCCCTTTAAAAGTCTGCATATATTACATCAACACACTTATATTTATCAACCAAGCTTGCAACTTCCTCAAAGAAGATGTATTTTCAATAAAACTAGGTTGACTAGAATTATTTATAAGTCTTTAATTATTTATTAATTGAATCCCATATAATCTTTTTCATTATTTTTCCTGGCATTGACTTTAGACTAACCAGTCTAAACAGATAAATGGCCCAACAGAAAACCCAAGTATTGGGGAGCCGAAAATAGAGGGTTTAAGGGGAAATGCTGACCACACGATCCAACTGTAGGAGTGTCATTCCAACCAATTAATGTTCATAACAGATATATGAACTACATCCACAGATACTTCAACCACAAGAGGGCAAAGATAATGAACTGACGTATGGAAAAATAAGTTGAAATCATTGATATGGTAACTTATAGGAGAAGGGCACTCCACCATTAGTAAGGTGAGAAAATATAAATGAGGAAAAAGGGAAAATCCCTTACAGCATATGCATCAAACATAGTGGTGTCAGTGTGTCATAGTATAAAAATTACATACCAACCTCAGGGCAGGAGGAAATGCTGAAGTCAACTTAAGAAAAGCCCAGTCTGGGCGCAGCTTTGTTTAGGTTGACTTAAGCGTCCTTAAGTCGACCTAACTTGCCAGTGTAAACGCATCCTATGTGTTTTGTCCACAGCCTTTTTGTCTGTGTTCAGACCCAGTGAGGATGTGTTTGGTCATTTGGCACTCAGTATGTCACCTTAAAGACAATGTCTACAATAAATGATCAATGTACCTCCTCTGGTACTTAATGACCCAAATGAAAAAAGTTTTCCATTGGCCTGTTGCTCTGAAAAGGGGTATCAGTACATTGGTAGATATATGTTTGAAGTGAACACCCCACCCAAAGGAAGATACCAACAGTATCCATTGTCATTGTCATTGGTACCCTATCAGGCTAACTAGGTAAAAGGCTCTTATATAAAGGTAGCATGTAGTGTAAATGGCCGTTATTGTTATAAATATATATTACAAAATATATGTTTATAGTCAGATGAAGTGCAATATCACAGGGCCAACAATTTTGCCGAACCACAAAGGCACATACACAAAATTGCTAATTAGGCAGGTAGTGATTCCCTGCTATCTGTTATCTATTGTTTATGTAAAGAATGGGTTTAAGACCTAAAGAGTAAGGCCCTAAATTTATGTTATAGGGTTTACTAACATTCACCCTATCAAAGGGGGGGGTCTGTAGTCCATTGCCTTTATTAAATTCACTGTTTTCCATTATATTCAGCAGTAATGCAAGGAATCTACAGGCCTGTGTCCTGAAAGAAGACATTAGCTTTGGCAAGATGGTGTAAGGCTTGAGGTCTATGAACTTTGAACAAATAAATGGACCAAAGGAAAACCCCAGGTACTGGGGCGCTGAAATAGAGAGTTTAAAGTGAATTGCTGACCACTGGTACATGATCTGACTGCAAGAGTACCATTGCCACAAATTAACATACATAGCGGATAAATGAGCTACATCCTGCAGATACCTCAACCACAGAAGGGAAATGGTAATGAATTCACATATGTATGTAGAAATCATTGATATACTAACCTATAGGAGAAGGGGACTCCACCATTAGGAAGGTGAGAGAAGACAAATAAGGAAAAGGGTGAAATCCCCTATTGAATATGCATTAAACATAGTGGCATCAGCATATCATATTATAAAAGTTACATCCCAGCCCTGAGGCAGTAGGAGAAGATGTAGTCCTTGGGAGCTACCAGCATGAAGATTGCTAATGATGAGGGGGAAGGTGTCGGTGATGAGGAAGATGACGATTAACATTTCAGGTTGCTCTACAAGGGATGGTGTGAGTATATGGATGTGCAGATGTGCATTTGGTAGTATTTTTGTCTACCTTACTGAGTTGTAGTTTGTGGTAAATGTATTCATAAATTATATTTGTGGCTAGAGAAGAGTTCCCATGGTGTGAGCGTTTCAGCTGTGCACAAAGGGGTTCCCAACAATATAATTATTTAAATAATACTGGGCCTGATCTTGGAACAAGAACCTGTCAAGCCTCAAAGTAATAACTGGGAGTTCTTAAGTAATCAATGTACTTGATATATAGTCTGATCTACAGATAATATATAGAAGATGCCTGTAAAGGCCATAGTTAGGAAGCAGCCCAGGGAGGCAAAGGAGATCTACAGAAACAATTCTTGATAGCCTCACACGAGGCCCCGGGTTGAGATCCTGAGGGGTCAGTGGGCCTGCATCCTCCATTAGCATAAGGTCTAGAAATCTCTTCTTCTCCATCCAGAGAGAAGGGGACAGAGACAGGTAGATTTCCAGAATCAATGTGGCAGTCCTATAACAAGACTATTGGACTATATTTGTTTGCTCCCTCTGATGAGTAATGGAGAGGGGGAGAAAGAGAGGGAGAGAGATTAGGCCCCCAGGCTAGCAGTTAGAGGTCCATCACAGGATACTTCGGACTTTGTTGTGAGACCACTTACTCTCTCAAAAGGGCAAGGACTTAAATGACCTGGCCAGAGGGCTGGTGTCATAAGAAGAGGCCACGCTACAGGACAGCTTTCTGAGCTTATACAAAATAAAACGGAGACAGGACCACTATTACCAAATGCCTGACCACTAGGGGACACATTAAAGCTTGAGTAAAGACCATTGTGTCTCTGTTTGTCCATACTGAGTATAACTAGATCATGATCACTGGTACTAGGCAACCATCAACTTCCACTGCAGTGCTGAGTTCATCTTTCTCTCACATAACAAGCTCCAACATAGTTTATCTTATGGTGGTTATAAGATATAAATATAGATATAGTGGTAGAAAATCATCATTTATAATTTTTAGAGATTCAAATGATGTTTTGCTACTGGATTCATGAAACCTCCAGCATGTCTCTTCCTAAATTAAGTCCCCCAGGCCATAACAATGAAAATTTTCTTTCCTGGCATTACTGAAAAGGGCTTAAGGAGTAATTGATCCTTTTCTCTGGTTTGATATGGGAGTCTGTTACAGACCACTGTCTGTACCCTTCCTGGGCTTTGTTTTTCAGAGCTACACAAACAGAAAAGCATTACATAAAATAGGCTTTTGGCCTCTGCATGTCTCAGACTATACCGGACTTGTCTCTCTTGAGAGATCAACTCAGTTACCTGGCTGAATGGAGTTTTAGGCCACAAAGACCTTTTAAATTTTTTATTTATTTAGCTAAGTAAACACTCAATCCCTGTGTTAGGAATAGAAGCACTGACTGTGCTCAATATGAATGTGTTTAATATCCAAGTCCAATATCCATGAGTAAGAATTATGAGCCTGGTATATAAGAATTAAGTGAGATCTCTAGAGATAGGGTTAATTGTAAGAGGCCACACCCTGATGGCTTATTATGAATCTATTATCAAGGCCGTAGCATCCACTTCACATCATTTCCATGGGCAAGCAGTCATGGATGTAGCTTTTCGTGGGGATCAGTAATGCCCACTGTACATCAGTTCCCTTAGAAACCTGTGTGAAATGTGTCTAAGTTAAATTCACACGAATATTACCATGTTACCATGGCAATACTCAGGTATCTCTGAAACTGACTGCATCACTGAAGTGAACTTAGTCACCTTATCCTAAATTGCTAAGTTTAAAGGCCAGAAGTTCACCATCTGACAATGTAGTTTTAAAGCTTTTAACGAGCATAAAAATCTACAACATGTACAGCAGTGAGGAATATTAAAGAGATGTTGAAGAAGCGTGGCCATTTCCTTCAAAAAGAACCTCTGTTGTCTCATTTCTCTACTGTCCCAGAGTCACTGACTTTGAAATAAAAATTGCAACGCAAAAGTATTATTTTAAAATAAAAATTATTTTGAATAAATCAGCTAAAGCAGATCCAATGTCTTACATTATGTTGTTGGTGCATTGTCCCAAATTATTAGCTGTCAAGGTACTGATTACAGGTTCTCTTTTCCTGTGTGTTACTTTGCAGCACCTATTTAAATATCACGTGATCACTGTTTTCCTTCCTTCACACAATGCCCTTTTTGATGTTACCAATTTTGTTTGATGTTCAAAAATCATGGTCCCTTTATTCCATCCAATCATAAAACTCCCACTGGTTTCAGTAGGAGAAGGAATGGACCCATGTTTATTAGTCATTTCTTCTTACCCAATACTAACTAGTTATTACTATATAAAAATACATATTAAGTTTTCTCCACACTTTCTATTATGCTAATGTAAAAGTAGAGGTGTGACAGCTCAGAAAATCTGCCTCATGAAGAGCAAAGCTAGCTTAGAGGAGTAATGTAAAGGGTTTTATAATCATTACACTGCATAATAAAGGCCATTGTCCAGATCCTACAGCCTCTATTAATATAGAGTAGTTAGGAGGGCTGATCAAAAAAGGTTGAATGAAATATTTTCACATCAAAAAATGGGATTTCATCAAAATCAAAATTTTCTGAAGGAAACTATCAATTCTGTAGAACCTCGGAGGGTGGGAGCAGGAGGGTGCGCTCATAAGCAGAATCGAAGTAGAGTGTGGCACAGAGGCGTCGTTGTCATCGGGCTGGCAGGGCACCAGCCCCGGGTAGAAAATCCTGAGCCCCGAATCTATTTTCCCCAGCAGGAACATGCGCACCCAGGCGGAATGCTGTGTTCCGCCCAGGGGCCCCAGCGAAGCCGCAGACTCCTGCTGCGGCCAGGCTGGGGAGATTCAAATCTCCCACCCTGAGCATGCTCAGACAGAGTGTGCTCAGGGTGGGAGCGGCCTGGCCCAGAAGCGGCTCTGCCGGCCGTCCCTGCAGCTCCGAGCCTCCGGCCAGGTAAGGGGGCTGGGAAGGGGCTGGAGGGAGGCCTGGAGAGGGGTGCAGGGGACAAGGAGACTGGCTGGGTTAGAGGCCTGGAGAGGGGTGGAGGGGACAAGGAGACTGGCGGGGGGCTGGGTAGTGGTGGAGAGGACTATGGGCAGCTGGAGGGGGACTGGGTGGGGAGCTGGGGAGGGATGGATGGAGTTAGAGGCCTGGAGAGGGGTGGAGGGGACAAGGAGACTGGCTGGGTTAGAGGCCTGGAGAGAGGTGGAGGGGACAAGGAGACTGGCTGGGTTAGAGGCCTGGAGAGGGGTAGAGGGGGCATGGGGACAAGGAGAGTGGGTGGGGGCTGGGTAGTGGTAGAGGGGACTATGCACGGCTGGAGTGGGGACTTCGTGGGGGGCTGGGGAGGGATGGATGAAGTTAGAGGCCTGTGGAGGGGGCATGGGGAGAAGGAGACTGGGTAGGGGCTGGGTAGCAGTGGAGAGGACTATGGGCAGCTGGAGGGGGACTGGGTGGGGGGCTGGGGAGGGATGGATGGAGTTAGAGGCCTGGAGAGGGGTGGAGGGGACATGGGGACAAGGAGACTGGTGGGGGCTGGGGAGGGGTGGAGGGGATTATGGATGGCTGGAGGGGGACTAGGTGGGGGGCTGGGGAGGGATGGAGGAGGTTGGGGGACGAGTGGGGGCTAGGGATGGAGGGGCCTGGGGAGGTGTGGAGGGGGTTTGGGGGCTGAAGGGAGGTGGAGTGAAGATGGGGGAAGCTGGGGAGTTAGGAGGGCTGGAGTGGGGGTTTGGGGGCAGGGGTGGGCTGGGGGCCACAGCCCTGGATCTTTTGGCTATCCAGCAATGCCCCTGGTGTGGCAGCGCCTAATATTTATGTGCCCTGCCACCTAGGGCATTCACAGCCCCAAGCTAAGTGGCCAGGCTCCCTATACAGTGCATGGACAGAGTTAGGTGCCTAAGAATGGACTTTGCAAAAGATGATCATGGAGTTGCCTAAGATAGCATTAGGAAATGTCAAAGAAAGGGGTGTGGCTTAAACCCTGCCCTTCTAAAGGACTGAACACTTAATTCTGGGCTGGAGGGAGGCACCTTTCTTCACTTGTGATGTACAATGGGAACCACTTCCCAGAGTTAGGTCTTCTCTTTTTAAGATAGAAGGAGGAGGAAAACCCTGACTCTACCTTCTTTTAACCTTTAGCCTGGTGGCTGGAGTACTCACCCAGGATGTGGCAGATTTAGGTTCAGTTTTCACTCATATCCTAAGTGAATGCCATAACCACTGAGCTATAGGGCATTCTGGTGTTGCTCTCTTAGTTTCTCTTGTTGAATCTGTTCGTATAAAATACTTAAATAATTATTGGATCACTGAGAAAGAAACTGATAGCTCATATGTGTGGCTAGGACACTCAGTGAGGAGATGGGAAACCCAGGTTCAAATCCCTGATCCATTGACCAGAGCAGGGTGATATCAGTGAGGGAAAAATTGTGAATCCTGCTGGGGCTTAGGCATAAGGTAAGATACTGTTCAGTTCTATCAGCACTCATCAGCAGAAAACTGAGGGATTTTTACCAATAAAATCTTTGGAGCCTAGGGACTTTAGGCATTGATTGTGACTGGGCATCTGCCCCACACTGGTCAGTAAAAGGGCTCTGGGGAGCACAGCCTATGGGCAAGTGTAGCAGGAGGGCCAATCAGGACTCAGGAACCCTGTATAAAAAGAAGCTGCTAGGCAGCATAAGGCAGTTTCTTAGAAGAGCTCAAGCTGGAAGGTTGACTACCTGGAGGAGTCATGACTGCCTGGAGGAGACAGCACCCTGGAGAATGTAGTGGCTAACTGCAGGGAGCCAGGACCTTGATGCAAGGACTGACCAGGTACTGGGGCTGTGGGGAAGTGGCCCAGAGAATTGAGTGAAGGGAAGTGGCAGTGCAGAGGTTGTGGCACACAGGGTTCCTGGACTGGGGCCCAGTGAGTGGGCCCAGATCCCTCTCTGCCTTCCCCAGACCGTCAGCAGTGTGGCAGCAGACTAGTGATGGCAATAGATTTAAGAGCAGCGATTCTCAACTGCTGTGTAGCAGCACAAAAGAGTGTCACAAAGAGCAAGTAGATGTGTCATCAAAAACTGGTGTCATGCCTATAGTGCCAAAAACTGTGTTTTGGCAGATTTTATTGCTGTCCAATCAAAGTAACAAAATCTGCTAAAACACAGTTTTCGGCACTACACCAGTTCCCCCACTCAGCCCCAAAGCAAGGCAAGGAGAGCCTTAGCGGGGTGGGAGGGGGGATTGGGGAAGGCTTGGTGTATTGTGCACAGCTGGGAATCCTCCCAGCTGTGTCACAATCCTGAAAAGGTGGAGGACCCCCTGGACCAGAGAATGGCTGATACTGGACAGGAAAACCTTTCTTGGAAGGGTGGCCTATGGACAGGTGCTCAACTGGAGGGCTAAGCAGCAGCTGGACCAAAGGTGATGGAGCACAGACTGTGGACAGTGGAGCCACTTGAGTAATTCCCCAATAACTTCACCAGGAGGTGCCCATTTGGCAGGGAGTGCTGTGAGTCTGTCACAGGCATCTTCAAAATTAAGTGGAACTGGGCATGGGGGATTGTGAATATAAATCTTGAACTCAGGTGCCTATTTTAGTAGTTAGGCACCTAAATCCCCTTGTGAATCTCACACTAAATGTTGTTTCATATTGGATCAACAGTAATCTCTGGCTATGTCTACATTTGGCCAAATAAGTTGACTTTGCTAAGTCGACTTAACAAAGTCGATTTTATGGCAAATTTGTTAAGTTGACTTAGCATGTTTACACTCAAATTAAGTTGACTTAAAGGGGACCCTGCCAAATTGACTTAGAGCATCCACACTGGATGCTTAAGTTGACTACTAGGGGTAGGTGGACCTGGGACTGGTTCATGGTGGCAGGGGGGGCACCCCTTGCCAAGTGCCAGGAGGATCAGTATTTGCCCCATTGTACCTGGGTACAATGGGGGCTGAGCAGGACAGGAGCACTAAAGCCAGTAAAGTCGACTTTATACTAGGTTTTATAAAGTCGACTTTAATTTTCCTTAAGTCGACTTAAGCTGCTGCTTAAGTCGACTTAAGGAAAATGTAGTGTAGACGCAGGTTAAATTAAGTCGACTTAAGCAAGCTTAAATTGACTTAATTTGTAAGTGTAGACATGTAACCTTTGGGTGGGCTAAATTCATTTAGTTGCCCTTCTCCAGTGCCCCACAGAAATCAATCCCAACCCCTATGGGGAAAGCAGCTGGAGACCCAGGATCCAGTCTGTACAGGACTCACGGCGAAGCTTGCTCAGAGCTACACTCACACATTAAAATACTACTAAAAACAAACATAACAATGAACTTTATTAACTACTAACTAAATGAACCTTATCCTAAGGAAACAAACTACAATTAACCAAGAACAATCCCTTGCATGAAAGATACCCAAGAGTCCCAAAGTCTGTGGAGTTCACCCAACTCTCAGCTACAGTCTCTGTTCCAGTGTGGAAGCTTGAGTGGCAAGAAATAGCTGTCCTCTTCTTTCTTTGCTGGGATCCTCTGTAGCATTACATGCAGGCTTTCTCTTCTCCTCTGCAACCAGCCCTCAGTCCCATATGCATGTCTGCAAGGTCTGTCGCAAATGACTCCTTTACATGGAGAAAACATCTTGTTCACTCCTGGCTCAGCTCCTCTCCAGAACAGTGAGCACATGGTCTCCCCTCAAGGCAGCTCCTGCCTGCTGTCTGCTCAGGCTGCTGCTCTCCAGTCGTCTGACTGACAACATCCCATCACACCAGCAGGGTACACTGTGGAGCATGCTCAAATTGCTACCACACCCTGCTTCTGGAAGTTTCCAGTTGTGGGTCGCTAATCTGCCCAACAACAGTAACCCACCCTCAGCAGGTCTCTCAGAGATAGCCTTTTCAGGCATATGGGTTACAGACACACCCGCTGTGCCCATCTGAGCTACTATGGGATTTCATGGAAGTCTCAGGCCCCACAGACTCACATTCTTTCCTATGGGCCCTATTGCCTAGCCAGATTACATCTCTCATTATGTGTCATGGTGTTGTGGCATAGCTAAAAGGAGGGATTACAATGTACCGTGGGAGTTGTAGTCCTGACTAGGGTGAAGGACCCCCCAGGAGGGAATAGGGTCATGAATGATCTGAAACTGCAAATCTTATGTGTCAGCATGGTAGCTCAGGTGGACAGAGAGATTCCAAAAAGAAATGTTTCAATAGGTGAACATCAGAAGGCTTCGTTTCAGCTATAAAAAGTTGAAATGAAGTGGTTAGATACTTCTAAATAAAAATTTACCGATATCTTTGTTCTGTGAAAAGTTTTGACATTTTGATTTTTATCCATATTCCAGCTGCAAAGCAATTTCCATTTTTCAGTGAGCTCTAATGGATACTTAAGCAAGCAGTCCCATTGACTCCTCCTGGACAAATTCTGCTTCTTATAAAGGCAGCAGTAAAGGTCCTAATTTATGTGTCTGAAATGTAATATAAAAGAAAATGACAAAAGAGACAGATGCCATTTTAGCAGCCTCTTGACCCAGACCAACATGTATGGTTTTCTTTACAACTGTTTCATAGTCAAAGAATCACTATCTCTCTGTCTCATCTTGGAGAAAGGAGATAGGAGCAGCTCAAATGATAGCTATGGTACCACCATCTAGCTGAGGAAAGGAAGTGAAGACTGAACAGTTTTCATGTTAAAGATAAATAGCCAAAAACCATTTTGAAACTGAAAACAAAAAGTTTAAATTCAAAAGAATCATTACTCAGTCAACCAAAAGCCTTCGTCTGTGATGACTTTGCAATTCATCTGCAAAAGAGACTTCCAGAAATTCACTCGTGTATCTTTCAAGCCATATATTTAGAGAACTCTGATACAAAGGTATTAAAACAAGGATAACCTTGTGGAGAGTAATAGTTTTGCCTACTTATTTTTAAAGCATTGTTCATTTGCAAAACTGCTTATTGGCATAACTTTACAAAATACAGTAATGATATTTTTGAGGTTTGCACAAAAGTGACACTGTGGACTGGTATATGCATGCACACCTGTACACACACTCTTTTCTGAGAAATTTGTTTAAAGTGATTAATCTACTATATATATATAATCACTTTAAACGAATTATATATATATACATACATTTTTAACCACATTTGAAAGGCAAGCCTAGAGATAGCAGAAATTGCCCTGGATCCAGGACTCAGCAGATTGAGAGAACTGAGTAAATGAGGAAACAATGTGTTTAATATTTGTTACAATTTGAAAATGAATCTATTTGACTTTGTTCCTGACCCTTTGTATTTGCTTCCTGCAAATATTGGAGCAGTTGAGTTCTAGTAGCACTAACCTGATAATATACAACAGTCTTAAATGAAATGCTTGAATACTTGCTTGAAGAGAATTTCAACCTGTATATCTGATCATAATATTGGATATGAACACTGTATTAGTTAGAGAAAGTAGTCAGGGATAAAAACAATACCATGGACATTATGGGGCTAAATCAACTCATGGTAAATTTCCAACTTTGAAGATCAGCTATCTGAAACAAGCTTTACTGAGGAAAGAATGATGAAGGAATTTGCAAATAATTTCAAATAATTAATCAGCTGAATAACAAACTTCTGCTAATAAAAAGAGGCAATATTGAACAAAAAGCATTATTGGCTTAATTTTAATTACATTATGTTTCAGCATTCTCATTCTGAACTGTCACTCTCTTATATCAAATCTTTATAATCATATTGCCAATATGTCAGTATTTTCAAGAACTGAGTCTCATTACAGTCACCTGTAAGTAGGCTTAATCAGGAACTCTTGCTAAATTGTGAAGTAGCTTCCTCTTTTATTTCATATACTTTATGCTAAATAAATTTGTAATAGAAATACATAAGATCAAGCTATATTGTATCCTCAGGCATAATGTTATTTACTAAATAAAATAAATTTAAAAGCTGTTAAGATTTAAGAAACTATATCAGAAAATTAAAGCTATCTAAAGCCACTATGTAACAATAGCTTTCAGTTTGAGACTTTCGTTGCCTAGGCAACCTGACTACCAATTATTGCAAATAGTTTGGACTGTGCTGTCTATTTAAAATAGAAATATGATCATTACTATCTATATAGATAGCTTTAATTTTTTATGTAAACTGATCGTTAATAAAGGTATATCTAACAAGGTGTTTATTTTGCATTAAAGAATTTGAGATATTCACATGGCAAATTGAGAATCCAATGTAAAATATAAACATTTAATGTGAATCGTGATATAAACTGGTAAGGCCTGATCTATAGTATGACAGGCAGTGGTGCAGAGTTTCAGATACAATTAATAGGATTACTTCATATCCCTGAAGAATAGGAGGTAATCAAGTACTGATAAAAAGGTGGTTACGGTTTTTTGTGTATTTCATTAATTGTTACAGCCTACTGAAGATAACAAAATACATCAATCAAAGGACTTTATTTTAGTTAAACTATTAAAGAAAGTCTAATGCTATTTATAATAGGAAACTGTGTTCCTACAGCACAAGTGACTATGAAGAACCTGAATTTTTTAGAGTTCAGTGTAAATATCACATAGATTTCTTGGTCAAGAGAATTGACAGCTTCTTTGGCTTGTAAATCAAAAAATTTACCACTACTAGAACCTTTGCTTAAAGCAGCACAGACCTTACAGAAGTGGTGAAATTTCAGAGAAATTAGAACTTGAACATTTTGCCTGCATATTTCATTTTGGTTTTAATGTGCAATATATACACAAAACTAAGTGGCAAAGCTTGACACTGAATATCATCACGTGGGCTATGTAATTTTGAACTGAAAGGACATTGATTGATAATTAACATGTCTAAAGTTCTGAATTACACTTAGAATTGTTTGGTGGAGCTGATATGAGCAGTCTCATTATTCCATGTGCTTATAAACTGGATTGGAAGTAAATAAGGACTATATTTAAGGATCCAAAGTTCCATGCTGACCCCAAAAATTACCTGTCCAGATTAGAACAGAACTAGGATAAAAGTATGTAAAAGATTGTGATAAGATCTTGAACAAATTGAACTCATCTATTGCCTCTTGAAAACCATAACATTCCATGACAATTTCAATTTTTGATATTGTAAACACTTCCAGCTAATCATCTATTTCACTTTCTATAATTTCTTGTTTGCTTTAAAAGCTGTTTTGTCTTAGCTAAGGAAAGAGAGCCAAACAACAATGAGAAATATAGTTGGTTCATTTAGATTATAAAACACTTATTGGTTAACTGTCTCACAACACAGATCATAGGATATTTACAAGTGCGATATTGTTGTTTTAAAATGCACTTTTCTGGAATTTCTCAATTCCAGAATAGATTCTATTTAAGGTGAGAAATGAAGAGGACCTGTTCCTACATTAATTGCTGAGCCAGCCTATGCAAAGCGGGCACAAGTCAAGACTGTTCTGTTTATGTACCTGAACCAATTTCCCAGTAGACCTCATGGAATTCCGTTGAGGTGTTAAAGTTAAAGAATGGAATTTTAAGATGAACTAATGAGAGGAATCTGATCCTCTGATGATTTGCAGACAGGAATACAGAACAGTGGAGGTCACTGGTAGCCAGCTGAACTCTGCTGTCAAAATGACAGAACAAAGATAAAACCTCTGTGCTGAAGTACTGACTTAACTGGTTGGAAATAATGTCTTGACATCATCTACACCATTCTTTTAAACACCAAGTGGGTTCTGCAATCTGTGTGAGATACAAAGGTCAAAGGATGCAGGGGAAAAAAATCTCCGTTCTTATTGTTTTAACAGAAGATCAAGTGAAAATGATTCTTCTGCAGAAAAACACCGTAAACAAAAGTAGGACACCTTCTCATGTCTGGCTACAATTCAGTAGGGTGATAGCTTGTATTAAGTTGGCAGAACAGTGGACATGCTTAAAAGTTGGTTCTGTTTATAAAGATTTTCCTGGTGTGGGATATCCCCAGGAATGAAATGGGGACTGCAAATGGGATATCCCCAGGAATGAAATGGGGACTGCAAATGGAATCTAACATTTTATGTTCAACCACTTTGCCCTGTGATATCCAAGTTTTTCTTGCATCTCAGGTGTGTTTGAATTTAACAAACATAGAGGTAGATTGCTGCAGCCCTCCATCTTCCATGCAGGGGAGTAGTTGGCTCTCCTCAGATTGTGTCTTCAGCCATGGAGACAGCTACGCCAGGGGCTATTCTCCATGTAAGGTCCAGAGACAGCAAGGGGATGAGGAGGGATTGGCAAGAGTTCTGTGGAAGGAGTCATGACCACTAGTCAGCAGTGACAGAGGAGTAAGGGTGATGAAACTTCCCAGAGCAAGGAGGGAGCAGAACGGTAATTCTGAGTCACAATTCAACTTCTGAGTCATCTGAGGGCACTACAACAGGTTATGAACTAATACAGATTATGAAGTTTCAATCTGCTCCTCAGAAATTGAACCTGAGTCACTTATTACTTGATGCACATATTGGTGCTATAAGGAGGACTTTGGGATGTATGGTCACTGGGAGGTGTTCATGGACAGAGGACTGTTCTCTTCAGATGGACTTCATCTGAGTAGGGAGAAAAATGGGCTTCCAGGATGGAGGCTGGCTCAACTGATTGAGAGCATTAAACTAGGGAATGGCATGGAGATGGTTGGGAGATGCCCTGGAAATCTCCACACCTGAGTTTCTTGTTAAGAGGAACTAAGAAAGGGCACAGCAGTTGGTAGGAGAATGGACATCAAGAGGAAGACTAGTGTAAATTCCAGTCTAATAGGCGATACTGGCAGTAGAATATGTAATTGTGCCAAATTGTGTAAGGACTGTGACTGAAGCCAAACAGCAAAAATTAAGGTGTTTGTTTTCCAATGTGAGGAGTCTGGGTTACAAAATGGAGGAACTAGAGCTACTGATAGAGGAAGTGAAACCAGATATTATAGGGATAAAGGAAATATGGTGGAATAGTAGTCATAATTGGTAGAGATATTGAAGGGTATGTGTTGTTTAGGAAAGACGAACAAATGCAAAGGTGGTAGATTAGCATTGTATATCAATAATGAAGTGAACTGTAAGGAAATTAGAAGTGATTTACGTAAGATAGCATCTCTCTAGACAAAAATAACATTGGGAAAGTTACTAGAGTTTCCCCAGGGCTAGTGCTTAGGCTCTGCTATAGACCACCAAGATCTGATTTGTACATGGATAGAGACCTCTATAATGGTCTTAATGAAGTAAATATTAAGGGGGATTGTGTGATTAAGGGAGACTTTTATTTTTCCAAATATAGATGGGAGGACAAGCACTAGTAATAATAATAAGGCCCAGATTTTCCTGGATGTGATAGCTGATGGATTCCTTCATCAAATAGCTACTGAACCAAAGGGATGCCATTTTAGATTTGGCATTGCTGAGGAATGAGGACCTCATAGAAAAACTGGTCATGGGGGACATCCTGGGTTCTAGCAACCATGAGTTAATTCAGTTCAAACTAAATGGAAGGATAAACACAAACAAATCTGTGTCTATGGTCTTTAACTTCAAAGGGACTAACTTTAAAAAAAAAATTAAGGAAATTAGTTATGGAAGTGGAATGGACTGAAGAACTCACAGATCTAAAGGTGGAAGAGGCTTGGAATTACTTAAAGTCAAAGTTATAGGAACTATCTGAAGCCTGCTTCCCAAGGAAGAAGAAAAAGAATCATAGGCAAGAGTTGTATACCAAGCTAGATGAGTAAGCATCTCAGACAGGTGATTAGGAAAAAGCAGAAAGCCTATGAGGAGTAGCAGATGGGAGGGAATCAACAAAAAAAGCTAACTCTTGGGGTCAGAACATGTAGGAATAAAGTAAGAAAGGCCAAAAATCAAGTGGAGTTGGACCTGGCAAAGAGCATTAAAACCAATAGTAAAAGGTTTTTATAGCCATAGAAATGTGGAAGAAAACAAAAGTGGGAATGGCAAGCACAGAGGATGGGATGTAGGTTAAGGAAAATCCAGGTATGGCCCATTATCTAAACAAATATATTGCCTCAATTTTTAATTAGGCTAACGAGGAACTTGGGGATAGTGGCAGGGTAGCTAATTGGAATGAGTATATGGAGGCTTACCATACCTGATGTAGAAGCCAAATTTGAACAGTGTAATCAGGGGGCCCAGATAATCTCCACCCCAGAATATTAATGGAACTAGCACATGAAATTCCAAGCCCATAAGGAAGGATTTTTAATGAATCTGGGGTTGTATCATATGATTGGAGAACTGTTAACATAGTTCCTATTTTGTAAGAAAGGGGGGAAAGTGATGAGGGTAACTACAGGCCTGTTAGCCTGACCTCAGTAATATGCAAGGTCTTGGAAAAAATTTTCAGAGAGAAAGTAGTTAAGGACATTGAGGTTATCAGAAAGTGGAACAAAATACAGCATTGCTTTATAAAAGGTAGATTGTACCAGACCAACCTGATTTCTCGTTTTATTTTTAAAAGACAAAGGAAGTATAGTGCATCTAATTTACCTAAATTTCAGTAAAGCATTTGATATGGTTCCACATGGGGAATTATTAGGTAAATTGGAGAAAATGGGGATTCATCTGAAAATTGAAAGGTGGATATGGAACTGGTTAAAGGGGAGACCATATTGAAAGGTGAACTGTCAGGCTGGAAGGAAGTTACTAGTGGAGTTCCTCAGGGATCAGTCTTGGGGACCAATCTTATTTAACTTCTTTTATTACTGACCTTGGCACAAAAAGTGGGAACATACTAAAAGTTTGTGCATAACATGAAGTTGGGAGGTCTTGCCAACACAGAAAGGGATCCAGATATCATACAAGAAGATCTGGATGACCTTGTAAACTGAGGTATTGGCAACAGAATGAAATTTAATAGTGCTAAGGGAAAGGTTATGCATTTAGGGACAAATAACAGGAAATTTTGCTATAAGCGTGGAATGCATCAATTGGAAGTGACAGATAAGAAGGATCTAGGAATAGTAGTTGATTACAGGATGATTGAGCCACCAATGTGATGTGGCTGTGAAAAGAGCTAATGCGATCCCAAAATACACCAGACGAGATACTTTCAGTAAAAACAGGAAGCTGTTAATATCTTTATACAAGGCACTGGTGAGACCTCATTTGGAATACAGTGTGCAATTCTAATCCCCCCATGTTTAAGAAAGATGAATTCAAACTGGAATAGGTGCAGAGAAGGGCTACTACGATAATCCAAGGAATGGAAAACTTTCCTTATGAGAGGAGACTCAAAGAGCTTGGCATGTTTAAACTAACCAAAAGAACCTTAAGAGGAGATAAGATTGTTCTCCTTAAATACATCAGAGGGATAAATACCAGGGATGGAGAGAAAATATTTAAGTTCAGCACCAATGCGGGCACAAGAACAAATGGATATAAACTCGTCATCAGGAAGTTTAGATTTGAAATTAAATGCGGGTTTCTAACCATCAGAGGAGTGAAGTTCTGGAATAGCTTTCCAAGGGGAGCAGTGAGGACAAAAAACCTAACTGGCTTCAAAACTGAGCTAGATAAATATATGGAGGAGATGGTAGGATGGAACAGCTCAATTTGGCAATTGACTATAGTGCTAAATATGCCAGTAACTTGTGATGGGTCTAAGCTGGAGTGGGTTCTGAGTTGGTGAGAGAATTCTTTTTTGAGTGTCTAGCTAGTGAGTCTTGTCCACATACTCAGTGATTAGCAAATCACCATATTTTGGGGTCAGGAAAAGATTTTTCTCCAGTGCAGATTGGCAGAGGTCCTGCAGGGAGGGGGATGGTCATTTTCACCTTCCGTTGTAGTTTGGGGGTTGGGTCACTTTGCTGGTGGTTTTTCTGTACCTTGAAGTCTTTAAACCATGATTTGGGGACTTCAGTGACTCAGTCATGAGTTAGATGTCTATTTAGGAGTGGGCAGGAAGTTCTGTGGCCTGCATTGCATAGAGGGTCAGACTAGGTGATCATACTGGTCCCTTCTGACATTAAAATCTAGGAATCTATGGCTATGTTTACACTTGTTCAAGTAAGTTGACTTTGCTAAGACTTTAAGTCAACTTTGTTAAGTTGACTTAGCATGTCCACACTGTAAATTTAGGTCGACTTAAAATCGACCTTGCCAAATCAACTTAGAGCATCCACACTGGACGCCTAAGTCAACTTGTAGGGGCTAGGTGGATCTGGGAGTGGTGCATGGTGGGAAGGGGGGCACCTGAGAGGTGTCCTCCTTCCCCAGGCATCCCTTTAAAAGTGCCAGGGAGCTCAACATTTTCTCCATTGTACCAAAGTACATGGGGGGCTGAGCAGGACAGGGACGGGGCAGGGTATAGGAGTGGGATGGGCAGGGCTGTGTCCTGCCCTTTGGGTGGGCACACCAGGCTCTGGCTGTGCCAGGCACCCTGGCAGGGAGGTCAGTGGAGGAACCCTGGGGACCCTTAAAGTCAACTTAGGTCTAAGCCATGTCTACACTGGCTTAAGTCAACTTAATAAAGGCCACTTGGCCAGTAAGTTGACTTAAAACTAGGTTTTATTAAGTCGACTTAAAATTTCCTTAAGTCGATTTAAGGAAACTGTAGTGTAGATGCAGAGTAAATTAAGTCGACTTAAGCAGGCTTAAGTCGACTGAATTTACTAGAGTAGACGCACCCTATGATTCATACACAAAAAAAATATCAGAAATCTAAACAGAGGCCAAAATTCTGCCCTCAGTTACTCCCAAGCAAATCTATTGTATTCACTGAGGTTGCACAGATGTAAGCAAGGACAGAATTTGGCCCACGGGGTTCTAGTCTGGAAAGGGAAAATGGGGGCAGAGTCCAAGAGGCTATGTCTACCCTGGCAATTTGTTTACTTAAGGAGGCTTAAGCCGACTGAAATTAAGCCACGTCCACACTAGGCTTTCATTAAATCGACTTAAGAAATTCCTTAAGTTGACTTAATGAAAGCTTAAGTTGACTTTATAACTACCACTCATTAGGTCGACTTAAGCCTCCTTAGGTCAACCTATCCCTTCCTTAGGTCGACCTAAGCCCGGTGTGGACACATAAGTCCACTTTGATAAGTCAACATAAGGGCAGTTAGGTTGACTGAACAAAGTGGACTAAGTTGACTTAAAGTATCAACTTTTGTTAAGTCAACTTTAATAAGGTCTTATTAACCCTATTAAAGTCGACTTAACAGAAGTCAACTTAACTTTCTAGTGTAGACAGAGCCAGAGAGAATAAAACTGGCAACATGATTGCAGAAACACAAAGAGACATAAAATAGCTTCTGAACAGTTCATTTCCCAATCAGACCAGCCCCCAAAGAGCCACATCTAACGTACTGTCCGTGACTCTCACTTTGTGGACCTTCCTTTTGGCTTATCTAAAAGCTGGATATGTGAATCCAGCTACTTTTATATCCTCAAGTCAAACATGCACTATAGCTACGTTCATATCCACACATACCTTTTCAAAAACAACTCTCCCAATTCATACTCACAAGGTTTTTAAACTGAAAAGCAAACAATTGTGATAATTCTTGCTTCCTAAGAACTTGAAAATATCTAACACCACCTTCTCTCTTCTGGCTCTGAAGGTGACACCTTACATTTGCAAAATGTTGAACAGCATGCCTATTCACTTTTTGTAATAGTCTACCTATTTCAGCATCTGAACAGAACTCCCTGTCATGCTATCCAAGATTCTTTAGTCTATGTCTACCCTGCAGTGTAACCTCAGGGGTTAGTGGGACTTGAATCAGCTGATCCATGCTAGATACATTTGGACTTGAGCATCTACATTGTATTTTAACTCTATTAAGACTTTTCTAACCCAACTCAAACCTAGAACTCTGGTATCCATGCTGCAGTGCACAGACATGGAGTCAAGATAACCATATCACAATGTCCATAGTGCCCTGCCACCCCAAAATGTGTCTGTTCTAGCCTGGGGACCATGGTGTGCTGAGAGAAAATTTTATTGCTGCTCGGCATGTTACAAGGAAGCAGTTCGTTTTCTGAAAGGCTTGATTAGGTCATTCTCTGTTGGAAACTCAGGAGGCTCTCTGATGGTATGCTTGAAGATGAGTGATCTGAAGAGAATGGCTAACTGACATGAGCTGCTGACTCTTGCAAAGGGGAAACAGCTTCTGCTTTCAATAGGTGGTTTGCAGATTGTTGGGGATACAGAGGACTAAGGAAGTTGAGTGATGGAATTCTCAGGACCGCAGTCAAACAAGGCTGCGGCCACACTGCAAAGCAATAAGTTTCAGACTCTGGGTCCTGACTTAACTCAAGCTCAGATCCTCTAGGCCTGCAGGCTGTGTCTACACTGGTAAATTAAGTCGACTTAAGCTTGCTTAAGTCGACTTAATTTACCCTGCGTCTACACTACACTTTGCTTAAGTCGACTTAAGGAAAATAAAGTCGACTTAAGGAAAATAAAGTCGACTTTATTAAACCTCCTTTCTAGTAGACCTAAGGGTTAAGTCGACTCCCTAGAGTCGACTTAAGCCAGTGTAGACGTGGGGTAGCCCT
>ML685862.1:7337254-7383912 GCA_007922175.1 Pelusios castaneus
CATGCCCCCCCACAGAGCAGGGCAGAGCCCTACCCACCCTGCCCCTAGTCCTGCCAGGGTCCCTGACCCCCTTTGCCCCATTGTACCCATGTACAATGGGGCAAAGGCTGAGTCCCTTGCCCCCATTGACCTGCCCTCGGTCCCCCTAACCCCACAAAGTTGACCTAGAGCGTCCAATGTGGACGCTCTAGGTCAACTTTGTAAGTTCCCCCCTAAGTCGACTTTAATTTTCAATGTAGACACACTAAGTCGACTCAGTTAAGTCGACTTAAATACACAAGTGTAGACAAAGCCACAGGGTCCTGAGTCCAAGTCCTGGGTTAGCGCAAGTGCAGTGAAGATACAAGGGGGATAGGCTTTAGCCTGGGCTCATGCAAAGGCTTACTTTGCAGTGCAGACATACCCTTACAGTGCAGGCTAAGAGGAGCTTGCTTCCCCAGATCAACCGTTGGACAAAGCAGCTTACTGTGACTCTGGGTATTAAAGATATAAATAATGAGCATAATGTTTCTGTCTCAGTTCTGGATTGAACCAAAGGGTAGAAGTTTGATGTCCGTTATTGTTGGAACAAAGTCAATATTACATTTTTTTGGATTGTTGGCAACCTTGAACAGTAGAAAAAGAATTTTGTTTCAAGTTGAACCAACAACAAATTTGTAAAAAAAATTATCAGTGAATGAAAAAGTTGAGAAAACATTTTGTTTAGGTTGAGTATTTTAATAGTTTTGAAACTTTGTTTCAAACTAAATATATATATATAATCATCTAAATATGTCAAAACAAAAGCTTTTGGTTTTTTCCAGAATTTGTTTAGGCCATGTCATCATTAGCACTTATATCAGCAAAACTTTTGCCATTCAGGGATATGTAAAAAACACACCCTGAGCATCAGAAGTTTTGTTAGCACTGTTCATACTCTTTGTCAGCAAGAGAGATTCTCCCATGACCCAGCTACCATTGCATGTTCATGTTATTTTATTATGTTGATGGGAGAGGTCTCTTTTTTGGCATAACAGGGCTACATGAGCATTCTGTACTGTTACAGTTGTGCCATTGTAAGTTTCTAAGTGTAGAAATGGCTTTAGAGTTTTTCCCCAAATAAACAACTTCATGAAATACACATGAAATAGCAGAATGTTTCACTGTTGCCAAATTTGGATTTTTCCACTGAAAAATTATTTGTTTCACAGTAGCACCTAGACGGCCATGTCCTGGGCCAGGGCCAGGGCCCCCTTGTGCTAGCTGCTATATAAACACAGAACAAAGAAGGACTTTTCCAGGGTGAAAGAATTTACAGACTAGGGTAAACTTTCATTCTTTGAGATTCCATTACAAAGGTGTGACAAATCTGGTCCCTTTTCCAAATGGTAGGGCAACCAAATGCCACATTTTCAAAACCACACTTGGCATGTACAAGTTCTCCCTCTTAGTCACATATCAGCTTGTATAATAGGCTCACAGGCTTCACTTATGCTTCCATTTACAATCATTCCTCCTGACCCAAAGGCCACTCACAACTGATGTGCATCCTTTGATAATGGGGTGTTGTGGGGCACAGAACCAAATACTTTCATAATACATATTTACCTTACTCAGAAACAGAGTGATGAAGCATTCTCTGAGATGCTTAGAAGACACTAATGTTGTTAGATTATGAGCCACACTCCTAACTAGGAATCTTTATCGGCCATCGGTCATTTTGAATATTCAGTCATCAAGTGATTATATAAAAAAAGAGAAAGAGGAGTCCTTGTTTGTTTTGTTTTTACTAATAACATAGCTGTGACAGCTGCACCTGTTGGTGGCCATCAGAGGGAACTAATTCGAATAAGGAGATATAAGTAACATTTGGAGGATGGTTTCGTTATTAAAGTATTCATAGAATAAGCCATATTAATCAAAACATGAGCTTAAATATTTTGTTGAAGGGATAAAATTAAGCAGATGCGTATAGCTAATTGTATATTGAAATGCTTTGCTGGATCAGAGCCTTCACAAAGTTGCAAATATCAAAGTTTCAAATACAAATAAAAGTAAGTTAAACTTTTAAAAATGAACAACCTATTATTGAAATAGATGAGCAGTTTTTATTAATAAGACGTACTGTAAATGAATGAGCTACAGATGATGGATATGGTGGCATTCGCTCAGAGGACTGTACATTTACACACAACTAAGGATATACATTTGAAAGCAATTAAGAATGTGTGATACATTAAGTTAAATTTTAGTGGGAAAAGGAATGCTAAATTACAAGGAACAAGATGCTGCAACATTGCTAAAGTTAAGATTTTGTCATAGTAATTTTTAATAAAAGTCATGGATATAGGTCACAGGCAAGAAACGAAAATTCACAGAACAGGAAGAATGCCCTCATAGATGTATGGATATTAACAAGGGCAAAGTGGGAAAGAATGTTTGAAAAAATAATAGTGTTTGGTGTTACCAGGAATATGGTGATAAAAGTAATAAATATTTAAATAACAGACCTCAATTTCAAAGTTTAAATAAGAAATAAAAAAGCTCTTCTGGCTGCAATTAGCTCAGACACTGATGACCTATGGAAAACACCAATTAAATGCTCGGTAAAGATCAAGGTCTTAAAAGGACCCCAAATTGGCTTTATTTTGGCCGCCTAATTTTCCACTCAATAGGGGTGTAATTAAGTGGGGCAATGTTAATCTCTCTCTCTACACACTGAAAGTGCTTCCCCTAACATTTCAATATTAATGCAAAATGATATTAACAAAATCATAACCTGTTTCTTTTTAGGTTTGGTAAATTTGTATGAATGGAGGTAAATTCATTAGCTGCCACTGTTCCATCTCTGGGGAGGTGAACCAAATAGAGGTGACCAGTGGAAACAGCAACCTATCACATAAATAGATATAACTGCACATTACTAACTGAAAAGAATATGTCTGTGGGAACCATAAAAATATTACCACTCCAAATTTTGTTTTACACCACAGGTGCACACTGTTGCTGGACAAAGTTGTGATTCCTATTCAGTATTAAATAATGTGTCTATAGTTACTAGTGAATCAGATCAACAGATTTTTCCTGTGTTTAATGTACATAACAAACCCTTGACTTTAAATCTAAAAAACTATTAAACTGAAAAAATACCCTTACCAGATAAATTGCCAATAATATGAAAAAGGGGGGAAATATCTAAATGGGGACATTGACATTTTAATTTTACACACTTTGATAAAGGTAACTTTAAAGGCTTTAATTGTGTTTCAAATAGTTACACCTCTTAGGCTATGTCTATACTTGCACTTTTAATTCGACTTTAACTAAGTCGACTTAACTAAGTTGACTTAAAGTCGACTTAGTTAAGTCGACTTAGTGTGTCTACACTTAAAATTAAAGTTGACTTAAAGGGGAACTTACAAAGTCAACCTAGAGCATCCACACTGGATGCTCTAGGTCGACTTTGTGGGACTAGGGGGATCTTGGGCAGGTCCATGGTGGTGGGGGGGCACCCCCTGTGTACAATGGGGCAAAGGGGTACAGGGACCCTGGCAAGGTAAAGCCCTTTGTGTGATGCTTTCTGGATTTAGGGAAGCACTTATGATATTATTTTCAATGGACATCTCATAATTGCTACATTCCATAGGAACTATGTCATGTTTGGTATCAATAGAAAGGTAGTAATTTCCTGGGAATGATTATATAGTTTATGTCTAGGAATTCTATTTCGATTAGAAGTTAAGAATTTGATATTATATCCATACTTTAACTTGTGTCCTTCTGGACAAATGCCTTAGACGGAAGGGTGTGAACAAAACCATTGTCTCCTTAATGTTAAGGAATCTGCCAGGTGATATGGTCCCAGGGAGTATCCTGATGAGCCAGTAAGGAGACAATGGTTGTTCACACCTTCCTGTCTAAGGCCTTGTACACACGATCAGATTATCGCGCATTAAAGCTCATTACCGCGCGATAGCAACAACGGCGTACACACGTGCAACAGGGCTCTTGCGCGTTAAGTGCCTTGTTGTCGCGGAATCCAACAACCACTCCGACGAGAGTGGTAACAGCTGTTGCGGATCATATATTGCACGTTTGAGCTCGTGTGTACGCTTACCGCGCATTGACTGGAGTCCGGAACTGTCCCAGCATTCCCAAGTCGTCCTCTCTGGTCTTCCCCCCACCCGCTCTGTGGCAGTGACAAAACTGTCCCCGCCCTGCCCCGAACTTATTCCCGGGATTTTCAAATTTCAAGTCTGTTTCACTTCCTGCTCTCTTCCTCGTGGAGTGTGTTTGTGCTCCGATCATCAGTAGCAATGGCGGCCCGCCGTGGAAGACGCGCACCCCTTTGGAGCACGGCAGAGGTACTGGACCTGATCAGCATCTGGGGAGAGTCCGCCGTGCAGGCGCAGCTACGCGGCAGCAGGAGGAATTATGACACATTTGGCATAATTTCTCGGGCCATGTCAGAGAGAGGGCATGATAGAGACACAGTGCAGTGCAGATCAAAGGTGAAGGAGCTCAGAATTACCTATCACCGAGCGAAGGAGGGAAACCGCCGTTCTGGATCAGCGCCTGCAACATGCAGGTACTATAAGGAGATAGAAGCCATCCTCAGCGGGGACCCCACAACCACTGCCAAAAGTCCCGTGGACACTTCAGCCCCTCCTCGTCCGGTGATTGCCAGAGCCGAGCAGGATGAGGACGTTGTTGAGGAGGAGGAGGAGGAGGAGGAGATGGAGGATGACACGGAGGAAAGCGCAACCGCGTGTAGCCAGGAGCTCTTCAGCAGCCCCGCTGAGACGTCCACCCAAGGCTTGAACTGCAGCTTGTTCTCTGAGGCGGCAGAGGGGGGTTCAGGTAAGTTTCTCCTTCATTCAGCTCTGCTCCTGCTAAAATATCATTGTCTGGGGTGGGGGTGCTTGCGGGTCCCCGCTGTGCATGCTATTTACTCTGCATTCATTAGCAGGGCATCAATACAAGCAGTGATTGTAAAATAATCATCTGCATTTAGGTCAGAAAAGGTTTCCTCGATGTACCTCCAGAGCCTAATACTCAGGTTAGATGGGAGAGCGTTTGTGTCTGCGCTCCCAAAGACGGACACTCTGCCTCTCCAGCTGCAAAGCACAGCCCTGGGAACCATGGCAGCACACAGTGCAGCAGCATACGGTCCCGGCCTGCTACCGGCGGCATGTAGGAGATGTATTCTAGATGGAAGGGGCACTCTGAGGAGAGGGATATTGGGTTCCATCTGTGTGCCCTCTTCCGATTCTTAGCCCCCGGTAAGCCGTCTATTAGAATGTACCTTGTCTGCTTCAGCGCAGCGTAGTGTGTTGACCGCCCTGTACCTTCCAGTGGAATGTGCTACTGGAAGGTTACATTGGCTATCTATGCTATGTGTTAACAATGTCTATATTGTTATTTTTGTATTAGAATTGAGCTTCACAAGGCCGGTGTCTACCCCAGCTGACCGAATGAGAAACATTAGGCGGCGTTCTCGAAGAAACAGGGAGGATATGTTTAACGAGCTGCTGAAAGCAACACAAGAATCCGCAAGGGAGAACAGAGCCTGGAGAGAGGAATCCCAGCAGAGGAGGCAGAAACACAGGGACAAACTGATAAGCGTCATGAAGGAGCAAACAGAACTGCTAAAGAACATGATAGCTTTGCAGTCCCAGGCGATAAATGTCCGGGCTCCACTCCAGACAGTTCAGCCGTGTATGCCTCCCACACACCGCAGTCCCTCAAAGCATTTCTTTGAAGGCCACCCTCCACCCCGGTACAGGACAACATCCAGCCCCCCCCCCCAAGCTACTTTTACGAGACCCGGAGCTACACCAACCTGTAACCCCACCCCCATCTTTCAGGTTTCAATAAAAACAGTAACAAATACTTTGAAGAATGCATTTATTTATACACATTATTGAAATGATCCTAAGGTGCACCTCATGCGTCATGGAACTTAACTAGGGAAGGGCATCATTGAAATGCTCCCTGAGTGCCTCCCTTATGCGAGCAGCTTCTCCTTGTGCCACCCTAATACTCCTAGTGGCTGGCTGCTCGAATGCTTCCTCGAGGCGCTGTGCCTCCGTAGCCCACGTAGGGGAAAACTTTTCTCCCCTACTTTCACAAATGTTATGGAGGACACAACATGACGCAATCACGGCAGGGATCTGGTCCTCCGCCAAGTCCAGCCTCCCATACAAACAGCGCCAGCGCCCTTTTAAACGGCCGAAGGCACACTCCACAGTCATTCTGCAGCGGCTCAATCGGTAATTGAACCGCTCCTTGCTGCGATCAAGGTTCCCAGTGTAGGGTTTCATGAGCCATGGCATCAGTGGGTATGCTGGGTCTCCGAGGATGACTATGGGCATCTCCACCTCCCCCACTGTTATTTTTTGATCAGGGAAAAAGGTGCCCCCTTGCAGCTTCCGGTACAGACCAGTGTTCCTGAAAATGCGGGCATCATGCACCTTTCCCGACCACCCAGCATTGATGTCCGTGAAACGACCCTTGTGATCCACGAGTGCTTGCAGCACCATGGAGAAGTAGCCCTTCCTGTTTATGTACTCCGTCGCGAGATGGTCTGGAGCCAAAATAGGGATGTGTGTGCCGTCTATGGCTCCCCCGCAGTTAGGGAATCCCATGGCAGCAAAGCCGTCCACAATCTCTCGAACATTGCCCAATGTCACTGTCCTCCATAGCAGGATGCGATTGATGGCTTGGCACACTTGTGAGAGGGCTAATCCGACGGTGGTCCTCCCGACTCCAAACTGGTTTGCAACGGACCGATAGCAGTCGGGAGTCGCCATCTTCCATACAGCAATCGCAACACGCTTCTCCACAGTTAGGGCTGACCTCATGTTGGTGTCTTTCCGTCGCAGGGCAGGGGCCAACTCTGAGCACAGTTCCAGAAAGGTTGCTTTCCACATTCGAAATTTCTGTACCCACTGCTCGTCATCCCACAGCTGCATAACAATGCGATCCCACCACTCGGTGCTCGTCTCTCGCGACCAGAAACGGCGTTGCACCGTGTGCAGATGATCGGTGAAGGAGCTGAGCAACGCGGTGCTGTTGCTCTGCATGGCATCGATCAGCCCCTGCTCCTCGGTGTCCTCATCTGACTCGGAGCTCATTGCGTACTGAGCAACAAGCCGAGATGTATTCAGAATGTTGAAGGCGACAATGGAGATCATAGCAGGATCCATGCTGTCGCTGTTGCGATTGATTGCAAGTGGTGCGTTGCGTCACTGCAATGTTGAAAATAGGCGCGAGTTGCTATTGGCAACGAGGAAGAAGCTAGGGGAACACAAAGCACCATGGGAAACTGACACTTTACCCATGGCGCTTTGCGTTCCTTTCCTTCATCCCATGATTCATAGCGCCAACTTAGGGGAAAATGGAACGATGGGATAGGTGCCCAGAAGTCATTGCGCTCAACCGCGATAATGCGTGTAATTTTGTTGCGTTGCAGGGAGCAACGTGTGTACGCGTTGTCCCGCAATAAAGGTCACGTGAGTTTTGTAGCGCGATTGCCTTGTTGCGCTTTAATCTGATCGTGTGTACATAGCCTAAGGCATTTGTCCAGAAGGACACAAGTTAAAGTATAGATATAACATCAAATTCTTAACTTCTAATCGAAATAGAATTCCTAGACATAAACTATATAATCATTCCCAGCACATTACTCCCTTTCTATTGATACCAAACATAGCATGGTTCCTATGGATTATAGCATTTATGAGATATCCATAGAAAATATCATAAATGCTTCCCTAAATCCAGACAGTGTCACACTGTGCCCACATGCCCTGCCTTTTGGGGGGCATACCAGGCTCCCCTTGTGCCCCCCCCAGCAGGGAGGGCATTGGTGTAGTCCTGGGGTAGCTCTAAGTCGACTTAGGGCTACCCCAGGGCTACACTAGCTTAATTCGACTTTAGAAACCCTAACCCTAATCCTTTAGAAAGTCGAATTAAGCCTTAGGTCGAGTAAAAAGCAGGTTTAATAAAGTTGACTTAATTTTCATTAAGTCGACTTTATTTTGCTTAAGTTGACTTAAGCAAGCTGCTTACGTCGCCTAAAGCAAAGTGAAGTGTAGACGCAGGGCAAATTAAGTTGACTTAAGCTAAATTTAAGTCGACTTAATTTGCCAGTGTAGACGCAGCCTTATTGTGCAAATATTATTTGTACTTAAAATATATTGTTAAAAACAAAGTTTAATTTTAAACAAGTGTTTTAT
This sequence comes from Pelusios castaneus, assembly GCA_007922175.1. Taxonomy (NCBI): domain Eukaryota; kingdom Metazoa; phylum Chordata; order Testudines; family Pelomedusidae; genus Pelusios; species Pelusios castaneus. The sequence goes on from ML685862.1 coordinate 7,345,474, forward strand.
TTGCTGACCCATATGCAATTCTCTTTTAAAGAAACTTGGTACTAATGACAAGTTTCAAAGGGGTAGCTGTTAGTCTAGTTCAGCAAAACAAACAAGGAGTCCTGTGGCACTTTTAAAGACTAAAAAATGTATTTATCGCATGAGATTTCGTGTGAGAAAATCCCACTTCATCAGACACTTTGAAGATGGGGAATTTACAGAATGGGAAGAAATTAAATGCAGGGAAGTGTATAACATAGGATCAGGTCAGGCTTTAACAGCAAATCAAATTAGATGTTAAGATTCAAACACTGGGGAACAGCATATAGAAAAAGATGAGGTCAAATCACCTGTTGTAATGAGAAAAAAATCCATAGTCCCTGTTTAACCCTGAGGCAATAGAGGCAAATCTACATATAAATTCCAGTTCTGCAGTTTCTCTTCTACGCAAAAGAATAAATGGACTCAAGTCTGACATCAAAAATCACAACATAGGGGAACATTTCAATCTCCCTGCTCACTCCATTGATGATGTGTTAATAGCTGTACTCAAATGAATAACAAATCGCAGCTTCAAAGAGAAATTGGGGGAGGCTATTTGGGGGCTCTGCAATTCTCTCTTTAAATGAAAGCATCATTTGTGGCTCTCAAGCCACAGTTTGACCACCCCGGGCTATAAGATCGCTTCTCATAGACATTGATTACTACACTCTTTGTTATATATTGTCTAATTAGTTAATTATCTAAATGAATCCAATTCTCTAACTTATCTGAGCTCTATTAAATGTGCTCAAACCTAACTAAAACTCTTTTTGATAAAAAAAATAATTGACAAAAGATCTTACAGACATACCAAATATCTAGAAATCTATGAACAGAATTCCAGTATTTCAGAAGAGAGCTCTAGGAAAGAGATTTAAAATTACTGATCTGCAGTGGGTTTTTTTTTTTTTTTTGGTTTAAAAAAAAAAAAAAAAGGTGCCGGGGCCACATCGCTGTGAAGAAAAGGTGCCGGTACTCAGTACCCTTGAGTACCATCACAAAAAAAGCCCTGCTGATTTGTGAGTCTAACATATATTTTTAAGAAAAGGCTTTGAGCTGAAATTTAAGGATGGTTTCAGTGTATATCTGTAAAAGAATACTTTAATAGGTGTAAAGTGGCAGATAATTGGAAGATGGGAATTATAAATTTTCAGTAACTTTGTTTTGGCTAGTTCCAAAGGGATAGCTGTGTTAGTCTAATTCAGCAAAACAAACAAGGGTCTTCAAAGTGTCTGAAGTGAGATTTTCTCCCACAAAAGTTTATGTGATAAATAAGTGCCAGAGGACTCCTTGTTTGTTTTTGTTTTGGCTGTTATATTTAGCTCCACCCAGCCATTTAAAAAGCAAAATGACAATATAAATCTATTTAAAAGGCCCTAATTTCCCTCTCTCACATAGATTTTACATCAGTATGGCTCCTGATTTGCATCAGCATAAGTGAAAGGAGAATCAGGCCCCAAGTGTCTTATTTTTCTTAAATAAATATAACTATCTAAAGAATCAAAGGAACTCTAGTTTTTCTTATGTTGATTTCCATGTACAGTTTGAAATTTTCCAACTTGTACCACTGCTGACAGTTCAGAGCTTTATATCTCTTATTTGTTTGTGAATGAGACAAGACGATGCACCAAGTATACATTTTTTTTTTTAGAACAAACTGTGCCCTAATTTGGCATGAATGTCTATCACACCATTTATGATCATTTAAACTAATCCAAGGTGCCTCATAAAAGTAGGAAGAGGGAAAAATTATCTTTAGATTGATACAGTTTTTTGTATTAAAAGGGGAACATTTATTTTAATGCCATGTGTTGGGATATTTTCCTCTTTCTATGTTGGAACATCAGGATGACTTGGCAATACAAATGGATCCATTCACTATTTATCCCTTTCAATGCACCTTTAGCTAAGAGAAATTTATTTTAGAAACACTCAGTAAAATTGCTTTAATTTTACTCTCCTGAATCCTTCCTGTGCCAATGAATGTGAACAAAAACAAGCATCTTCCATCTCCGTCTACTGCGAGCCACTCTTTTCACAGTTGTTGTCAAGTCCCTAAGTCCCTCAAGTCCCTAAATTTCCCCTCTCTAGGTACTACTCAAAAGAAGATTTTTTTTTCAGTCATCTCATTCTTCAGAAATAAATAGCAAGCTAGGAAAAGAAGAAAATATTTTCTCTTTAAATATGAAGAGATAAGGCAAATATTTTCAACTTGTAAAATTAGGCCCTGCCTCAGGAATTCATCACTTTTCAGGAGAGGACTGAATTATACATGAGATAAACACATGCTTAAAGTTAAGCACATGCATAAATTCTCCTCTGAATGAGTTGTTTAAACAATTGTACTTTGAAGTCCTCTTCCTTTATCTAATGATCTTGATCCAGAAAGATATCAGCATGTTAAAGAGAAAAAACACATTTAAAAGTAAATGAACTATTTTGTGTTTTACTCACTGATTTAAGTTACCAAAAAACAAGATGCTGTGAAAACTCACTACCAAGTGATGATGAGATTCAAAACCCAATAAATCAAAGGGTGTGAGCTAGGATATGAGATATAATTATTCACAGTAAAGCATTTATGTAAGGGATAGGGAACATGGCCGCCCTCAGAGACAGACAGGGAGGGCAGGCCAACCTCCTGCAAAGGGGTTAACCCGGGGCCACCAATCCTGGCTGACAGGAAGCAAGGGGGCGGGGCCCAGAAGGGCAGTATAAGAAGGCAACACTCTCCCTCAGTCAGGGCCCAACCAGCACCGGGGAAGGACTGTGCTTCACTACCCTGGGGCCAGACGCCCCGCCAGGCGTCCAAAGAGGCGTGGCCCTGGCTTCCCACTGCCTGGGGCCCAGAGGACCTCCCCGATTGGCATGCACCCAGTCGGACCAAGGAGGCGCCAGCCCCCTGAGACCAGAGGGAGCCACTGCCCCCAGTGGTACCGAACAACCAAGCCTCTGACCCCGAGCCTGGGAGTTCAGAGCCACCAGACGGCCCCTGTGACCTGGAGGAGCTACCCTTGGCTGATGACCCCGGGGAACCACCTGCTGCCCCGGAGCCCTATGGACCGGCCCCGCCCGACGGCCCCTGCGATCTGGAGAAGCTGCCCTCCACCGAGGACCTGGACGAGACACTGCCAGCCTTGCCACCACCTGATGAAGTGGACGGGTTCGGGAACTTCCCAACGGCAGAGTACCCCAGCGTCCCCTAGGAGATGGAAACCAGGTACCCCAGGGAAAGGGAGAGGGAAGAGCTGCCTGGCCCGTGGTCTCGCAACAGCCGTGGACCATACCTGGGGGCAGCGTGTTGTGGTGGGAACCCTGCTGCCCCACACCAGGGATACCCCGGACCCCCGGGTGCATTGGAACCCTCCTGCTATAGCCACTGTGGTTTGATTGGTGGTATTCTTTTCTCCTGCCTGCCCCAAACCTCACTCCTGAGAGAGACTGCTGCCTGCCCTGCCCTGCCTGGGGCCAGGCTTGTGTTTGTATATAGAGACTTGCCCTTCCCTGGGCTAGAGACTGCTGCCTGCCCCGCCCTGCTTGGGGCCAGGCTTGTGTTTGTATATAGAGACTCACCCTTCCCTGGGCCAGAGACTGCTGCTGGCCCCGCCCTGCCTGGGGCCAGGCTTGTGTTTGTATATAGAGACCGCTGCCTGCCCCGCCCTGCCTGGGGCCGGGAAGCAGTGCGTTCACAACTTATCACTTGATTTATATATACAACTGATGTCCAATTAAAGAAAAAAATAGCATGCAGTTAAAAGTTAACCCCCCACCTCCCCCCCGACCCTTAATGCATGATGTGTGCTGGATAACACTACTTCCTGCCCCCATGTAGTGTATTGTTTAAGTGTGTTGTATATTCCGTTAAATGTTAAATATTCCAGAATATTCCATTAAATGTTTATTAGTAAATTCAATCATGACAAATTAATTTTCCCCTCATTCACGGTATAATAGTGTAGCAATCAAGCTCCTTTTGTTTCTCAATAATCATTGCATCAGCAATAGCTAATTATTTATAGAGCCTCTGAAAAATTATAAAAGTGAGAAAAGAGACACCTACTTTCGTAACTAGTTCCATTTCAGTTCTTCTGAAGAATTTAAAATACCCACATGCATTAACAAAACAGAATACTCTGGAGAACGGGTCTGCAGTAGAAAGGATTTTCTTTGAAAATATTTACTATACTACTTTGTTTTATTTTGTGGATGGAAGTGGATTTATTACTTTTCCAACTGAAGAAATCAGAAACATTTAGAGGGTTGTTTTAATGATGTTTGTTCTTCTTCAAAAATAAGATTATGAGAAAAACTTCAAAAGCTGCTCTAACTTTTTGCTAATGGAAAATAATCTTTCTATGGGGCTGCCATGATCTAAGCACCAGTGCCACTCTCCTCTGCCCCCACCCCCAAGCCTCCATTTCCTGCCAGCTTCCACAAAGGCAGGAATCACATGCCATTCATGGTTCTGGATTATATAGATATAAAGTAGGGTTTCATGGAGTATTTTATGTGTTTATCTAACTTCTCTGTGTGTGCATGCTGTGAACATAATACTTTTTTCCAGTATCCATGGAGTTTTTTGTGTGTCCCTTTAGCTGCCCAATGAAACCTCATTATATCAGAAAATCTGAAATATAAAGGAGGTGGATTTAGACATTTGCTTATGGAAGAGTTAGCTCTCAGTGATAGGCTTTGTAGAACATTTAGTATGTTGCTGTTTGAAAACTCAACATGAGAAAGAAAGAAAGAGAAAGAAAGAAAGAAAGAAAGAAAGAAACCTCTTTTTCAAAGAAAAATAAACTCACAATCTGGTAAAATTAACCCTAGTCCTGTAAACCCATAGCACTAGCTAAGGATAACTGTGCACAGATGATGTTCAAAATGCAGTAACTGAGGTCCAAAGCACTTAAGTGACTTGCCCAAAGCTACAACAGGACATTTACAACTGCAGTAGAAACAGAAATCCAATCACTCACATGGTAGACCCATATCTGGCTACTCTACACAGTGCACCTTTTTCAAATCTTCATATGCTGTTAGGCCAGCTCTATAATGGGAGAAGAATGCTCACCCACCTTTTAAAGTGCTCTGAGAACTAGAGAAGGTAAAAGAACTATGTAAACATAAAGCATTAATGCTTTTTGATGGTGTATCTAAAACACTGCATATAAACTTACACAGTCATTGGGGCAGAGAGAGAGTGACAGAGAGAGAGAATGAGTAACTCTATAATCCAATGGCTAGGGCACCCATCTAGGCAGTGAGGCTATGTCCACACTTATAAAGTTAAGTCGACTCTCTTAAGTCAACTTTAAAAGGTCAACTAAAATCTACCTTGTGAAGTCGACTTGGAGAGTCCACACTAGAAACTTAAGTTGAGTGCCTATGGCCACATTGGCAGTTGCTAGGTCGACTGAGAGCCATGGGTTGGGGGAGCTGCAGCTCAGGGTAAGAGAGCGGGATCCAGGGTGTGACTCCCTTGTGCCTGGGAGCTGTGGCTCCCTTGTCCTGGAGAGCCAAGGCTCCCTTGTCCCCAGCCCATCCCCCAGCCTGGAGACCAATTAAGTTGACTTAGGGCTACTCCGTGTCCACACTGGCTTAAGGTGACTTAAGCATTAAGTCAACCTTCAGAGGTGGTGTTAAGTCAACTTCAGGAAGCGCTTAAGTCGACTTAATAAAAGCCCAATGTGGACACAGCTTTGTTTAGGTTGACTTAAGCCTCCTTAAGTCGACCTAAGTTGCCAATGTAGATGTACCCTGAGAGACCCGTCCAGTCTCTGTGCTCCAGCCACTCTTTCATTATTTATTCAGAGTGCAACAACTTTGGCAAAAGAGCTGGCAGGAGTCCCACATTTACATCTCCCCTAACTCAGTGGTCAGAAAAGTCTTCTGAGAGGGGGGAAACCCTAGTTCAAATCTTTTCACATGCCTCACAGCTGAGAGTGGGGAAGTGAACCTGGCTTTCCCACCTCCCAGGTAAGTGCTGTAACCACTGACCTAAATTATAAGGTGAATGCCTGCACTTACTCATTCCCTCAAAAAAATATCTTAAGCACCCAAACTGCCTGACTCCAGCCAGCAGGTTCCTTTCACGGATTTGTAGACAGACCCATCTCAGCAGCTTGGATGTAACCACTGTGGCAAGGTAATCTGTGAGCTGCCCCTTTTTCTCCCCTTTCACTATAGGGAGTCTAGGTGCCAAACTCAGCTTTCTGGGTCATAGTGTTGTTCCAGTGATTTTTCTAGACAGTCAGAAGTTAGGCACAGTGGCACTCATCATTACAATGCTTAGGTGGCTTTGTAGATCTCACCCTTACCAACGTACAGTTGCCTGTTCTGGTTGGACTGTCCCTGAAGGTTTCATCACTTGACATAATTTTTAATTAAAAAATAACCTTTCACTTGCTGAGACTCTAGGATAGTCCTGAAGGGTTGGCATTCCCACAGAACTCATTCTCCAAGTTTTACTTAGAATCTGACCCCTCCACACACTGTTGTGCCTGCTGCTTTTAAGGGGAAAAAACGCATTAGAAGTCGGCACAGGCAGAATGACATTTCAAACAACAATCTGTGGTTGTTTGACTTTTGTGATGCCAGTCAACATATTGTACAGGGAATCCAAACAAAACACCTCATCTACAAAGAATAGCTTATGCCACAAAGGCTGCAATTTCATTTAACAAACAAGAACGTTAAAAATGAGGGAGGGAAATTAATATAGCCTTTGCAGTAGGGGATGACTGTAGCCCGCAGCCCAAGAGTGAGCTACCCTTTTTCTTGATTGGCAGACTCCAAGGTCAAAAAGGCCAACCAGTCAGCAGTACTATCCACCCACTCCCACCTACACACTCAGCTTGAAGTGAGTCACATGCTAGCCCAACAGAGAAGGTCAGAGCCATTGCTGAGACAGATTCCAGGAAATCTGACAGAAAATCTTTGGCTACGTCTACACTTGCTAAAATTAGTTCAAGTTTGTTAGCTTAATTCGAACTAGAAAAAGTTAGTTCAAACTAAGCAAGTGCCATTCATGGCACTTGCTTAGTTCGAATTAGCGATCCCCATTCATTTCAATGGCTGGTTAGTTCGAACTAAGAAATTAGTTCAAATTAACATGGCCACATTGGTTAATTCGAACTAGTTCGTTCGAATTAAAGCCTTACTTCTGAAGCCCTATTCAAACTTATTAGTTCAAATTAAGGAAGCCCTTAGGTCCCAGCTACACGTGAATCATGCAGTTATGGGAGATATACACGTCTCTCTACTTACCACCCTAGCCCAAACAGCAAAATCAATGTACCTACCAGCAAAAGTGACAACCACCCCCAAACTGTGACACAATGTAATGGAATATATGGAAACCTCAAAACAGTTCTGGATTGACCTGAACAGCAAAAAATAACTCAATAGTTATTCAATATCACAATAACATGCATTCTACAATTAAAGACCAATTAAGTCTCCTGTGGAGGAGGACTGTCCACTGGCCCTAAATCCTACCCTTCTGTCATGATCGGACATGAGAGTGAGAACTAGAAGAACTCTCATCAGAGTGAGAACTAGGAGTCAGGCAGGGTCAAATATCAAAAGGTCAGAGTCTGAGATAGGCCAAAGAACATTCTGAGAGTGAGGTGTTCGGAAACAGGCAGGGGTAGGTTCCTGAGGCTATGTCTACACTAGAAAAAATTAGGTTGACTTTAAGTTGACTTAAGGTTGACTTTAAGTCGACTTAAAGTCGACCTTATTAATGTCGACTTAACAAAGTGGTCTAAGTAGACTTAACTTTAAGTCGACTTAGTCCACTTTGTAGAGTCGACCTAACCACCCTTAAGTCGACTTTATTAAGTCGACTTAAGGGTTACTCCATGTCCACACCATCCTTAAGTTGACTTAAGGAGTCGACTTAAGGGTTACGTCAACCTAATGAGTGGTAGTTATAAAGTTGACTTAAGCTTTCATTAAGTCAACTTAAGGAATTTCTTAAGTCGATTTAATGAAAGCCTAGTGCAGACATGGCTTAATTTAAGTTGACTTAAGCCTTCTTAAGTCAACTTAAATTGCCAGTGTAGACATAACCTAGGAGATCTTCAGCAGGCAGTAGGAGCAGAGGAAGCTATCCACATCAGGGAGAACCCAGTTGTATGGACAGCTTCCCATTCCTGGAAGTTTATATGGAAGCTTTGATTCCTTCAGCACCCCCAGAATGCTGCCAGTCAGATTCCAGGGCTGGAGTCCTCTGTAGGAGTTTAGCTTCATTTTGGCAGCTAGAAGCAGGACCCTGAGTGGGAAGTTGGAACTAGCTCCTAGAGTGCTCTGGGGACCAGGATTCAAGATCTGCAGTCTCGGTGCCACTCATACTCTGGAAGAGTACTCACCACTCACAAGAGTATGATTGGTACAGAGAGAAATCTTTGTTGCAGCAGCAGAAGAGCTTGAGTGGCTCCTTGTTCCTCTGCAGCTCAGCTGTAGTGTGCTGCAATTCACCTCCTGCCAAGTGAGAGCGCTTCCAAGTTAGATTAGTGGCCTTTACAACAGCCTGACCCAAACTAAGCTGTGATTGACCAGGAGGGGAAATTAAACCTATCCTAGGAATTCTCCAACCACCATTTCATTATTCCTCAGAGTATGTTAAGGACGGGAAAGTTAAGGTGGGGGGAAATTAGCTGAATTCTGAGAAACAGAGTGTGTATGTAGTACTGAGATCTGGGTTAAAGGAAAGTTTTTATTTTCAACATGTAATTAAATCAATGAGTTAATTATTCCACTAATCTGTTTGCCAGAAAACTCAACCATCCTAATCTTATTCAAGGGTTTTTTTTATTTTAGCAAAATTGTACTAATTAACTTTTGGTTGTTAAGTAAACCACTGAACAATATAGGGATGTAGGAAATGACTGAAAGTAGCCAAACAGCTAGGAATCTAGGCATCTTTGGTAATGTTTACACTAGCCATTTAGGTCTACTTAAGAATGCTTAAGTCGACCTAAATTACTCCATGTCCATACCGGACTTAAGTCGACTTAATAACTACCACCTGTTAGGTCAACTTGAGTTCTAAGTCAACCTTATTAAGTCGACCTAACACTGGTGTGGATGGCCTAGGTTGACTTAATTCCTTGTCGACCTAGGGCTGAGGGAAGGGAGCTGCGGCTTGGGGACAAGGGAGCCCCAGCTGGCGGCTCTCTTTCCGGGGCTCCCCTTTCCCGGGAGCTGCCGGAAGGTGTCTTCTCCAGCACTCTGCAGACAGGGGAACCTCCAAGGGGGAGCCCGGCAGCTCCTTTCTTGCCTGGACCAGTGTGGGTCCTGGCAAGAAGGGAACCTGTGCTCCCTTCTCTGGGACCTGTGCAGGTCCTGGCAAGAAGGGCACCCTACTCTCTTCTCCCTGGGACCATGTGGGTCCCAGAGAGAAAGGAGCCATGGCTCCCTTCTCAGCAGGGAACCAAGGCTCTGTCTATACTTGAAAAGATAAGTCAACTTGTTAACAGAGTCGACTTAACAGATTCAACTTAACTTTTTAAATGTAGACATAGCCTTTGACAACATCATCATTTTGGTTTAGGATGTTTACTAATCAATTATTATTTCTGCCATGGTTTCTTGTTAAACATGAGCCCCATTCTCCTTTAATGAGAATAAACCATGTAAGGGACAGGAACCTCTGAGTTTCAGCTAACAAAGTTCTCTTGAAGTTTTCCATGGTGGAAGAAATTTACCCTTCCCGCCCCTCAAAATTTTTGTTTTGTATAGTTAACAGGTATGCATAGCTTGCAATCATGGTTTTATATTTATTGCTGTCTCTAATAGTCCTGGAAAAGATGACTGATGGCGGTCAGTCACTCCTTATACAAGTGAGAGAAAAATGGGTAGGTGAGAAAGGACATTTCTTTTTGCAGAGAAAAACACGAGTAGCAACCTTTTCCCTCCAGAACCATGTGAGGCCTTTAACCATGCACCTGTAATCTCAGAGGTTGGCACAGAAGGAAAATCAAAATAGGTATTTTTCTGAACATTGCTTGGCAGAAGGAGCTGTTAAATCTTATTAGTGTTCAGACACTGTTAATGCACAGAGAAGGGTTTCTGCAGAAATGTATCACTGTATGTTTTTCCTTCAAACAAAGCCAAGCCTTGTCAGTATTTATTAGTTGTCCTCATTGGGACATAGTGTATTTTTAGCCTTACTCTGCTATAAGAGAACATATATCTCCCAGGGATGTTTTTTTGCTGGGGTATTCTGTTGCTAGGAACCTGACTAACCTAATTGTCTTCTATCCTTCTGGTTATAAAATATCCACATTCCTAGTTGTCTGTTTTACAACCATCACAACCACTATCCCTCCTGCCTTAAAACCTTTGACTCTTGAAATGTATTTGTGAGGCTTCAAAGCAACAAAATAAATGTAAAGTGATGAAAATAACCCTGAAAGAGTTATTGCTTGCTGCTTTGACATACACTAAGGACATTGAATATTTCAAAAGCCAGAAAGCTATATGAATTAATCTCCTGATATGAGCATGACAGTTGTCTGAAATGTAAAAGAAATATAATGGTAATAAAGCAATCATTGGATTAATAGTATGTTAGAAAGATAAGGTTTGCTAGAAGTTTTGCTCTGTTGGTCTACATTTCACTGTATTGCAGTTATATATTGTATGAATTGCTAATATATTATCCATTACTACAGCACACTTCTTCAATGACACCTACAAACTCTAGTTCTGCCCAGAAGAAAGCATTAATCAAGTAGATGGCAAATAATGAAAAGAAATGAAAATCATGGAAACCGCAAGACAAAAACTAAACATCACTGCTGTTTCACTGCTTTGTTGTTTTCTCCATCTACATGCTGTTTGCTTAAATTACAGGCTGTTTGAGGTAGAGCTTGTCTCTGCTAAGTGCCTAGCACACCTTTGATGTTATGTAAGTGATATTATAATACTGATTCAATAAGGCCATACAATTTGGCAATTCTGGGTCACAGGTTTCAGCGGGGTACAGTACCTTGACCTTGCAACATTTCTGAAATTACACCTCTCTTCAGCTACAGCTGCCAGACTGTTCAGTAAGGAAGCATTGGTAAGGTTCTAAAATCCTTTTCTGGAGTGTGCACCATGAAATCTTGCTGCACTGGTGCAGCTATTCTACATGGAACCTTCCCAGGAAAAGTTATGCTTTTAAATGCCCAGCTCTAAATGAAACATTGAATTGGAAGTGGGAAGAGGGAGAGGGGAATAGGAAAAAATACGTTTTCTCCTCCGAGTTGAGTTTCTCCATTTTGTGACTGGGGCAGTGCCTCGGTGGAAGAACTGACACTATCATATTAGCCTCTCTATCTGTGCATTGCTAATGCTATCATCATTGTGGTATAGTGCAACATCGCTCCTGTTGGTTTGAAACAATTGCAGATATCCAAACATATGCATACTTATTTAACATGTCTAAAACCAATTTACACTCTATAGAGTTACGGTCAGTAAAGCACTTGGGGTATGTCTGCACTGGAGGCTCTATTAAGTTGACTTAACAAGGTTGACTTTAAGTTGTCTTAAAGTCAACCTTGTTAAGTCAACTTAGAGTGCCCACACTGAAAACTACAGTCGACTGCCTGCGTCCACACTGGCAGGTATTAGGTCTACGGAGGAGTGGCCAGGAACTCTGGGAGGGGGCCAATGTTCCCTCTAAGCTTATGATGCAGCTGAGCAAGACATCAGATTTGTTGAATAGCAATTTGTGATGCATGGTGCCTCATGGGAAACAGTTTTTGGGCACCAGAAGCATCAGCAAGCCTAAATACCTTAAGTCAAAAGAAGTGCTTAAATGTTGTCTTTTCGTTTGAACTTTAATAAAAATGCTAAAATGAAATATTGAAGTTTTATTAATTTACTCTGGGTTGAGCTGGAGTGAAGAGAAAGAGCTGCTGCCAGGGAGTTCGGGCTGGGGAGATCGGGCTGGGGAAAAGGGGAGGGCCACGGCTGGGGAGATCGGGCTGGGGAGAAGGGGAGAGCCACGGCTGGGGAGATCGGGCTGGGAAGATCAAACTAGGGAGAAGGAGAGAGTCATGGCTGGGGAGATAGGTCGCTTAAGTTGATTTAATAAGTGCCCAGTGTGGACGCAGTGTCCTTAAGTTGACCTAAGGCTCCGGTGTAGACCTACCCTTGGTGCGTGCAACTCTCATTGACATCAGTAAAAACTATAGGGCTCTGTCTCACAAGATCAGGTCATATAGGCCTGATTCTTCATTGCCTCATGTCCTGTTATTATTTACATCTGTGTAAATTGAGTGTCAAATGCCACCAAATCAAAATGGTAGCTTTTTCCTTACACACTTACGTTTGCACAGGTGAAATGGACAACATACACTACAAGGCTATAATCAGGTGCATATGTATGAAATGCCACCATGCTCACTGAGTGAATATTACTGGTTTCTATAAGTTCCCCAACTAATCGTTAGAGCTAGTTGGGAATTGTATTGTGCCGGTATCAGAATCCAGCGAGATGACAACACTTGAGTCGGGTTAGAGCAGCAAAAGATTGATTTAGTCACTCCCCATAACTACATACCAGCCATTGTCTGGGAGGTGAGGGCCCCGCGGACCGGGAGACCACGACTCGCGGCGTCAAAGACCTGGAGGATACTCTCACCCTCCCCTTCTATCCCTCCCCTTAGTTATACCTCTCAAACCAGGCTAAGATAGGTTGTCCTAGCAATACATTTGGCAAGCAAAGTAAGTTCAATAGTTCAAGGCATATTTTAGCAAGCAAGGTAAAAACATGTTTTGGGAAGCAAGGTGAAAGCATCTCCTGGCAAGCAAAGTGAATACATATTTTAGCTAGCAAAACAGTACATACTTTGACAAGCACTGTGGGTTCTCACAGCAGTACATTGGTTTGGGTTTTTCGGCCTTGCCCTCACCCGTGGCCTACCTATGCTTTTGCGTTACAATGTCTTCCGCAGGACCCCCACTACAGGAATTTTTCAACAAAAGGTTTGGGTGGATTTGGTCAAAAATGCAGATTAATCAGAACTGAAAACAAATCATGGTAAAGGTTTGATTTAGACAAATTTTGTGTTCTGAAAAGTTTTAAAGTTTCCATTTCAACATTTTTAAAATGGAAAGGTCAGGTTTTTTCTGTTCAAAACAATTTTTGTTTTGATATTATTTATTAGTAAAAAAAAAAAAAAAAAAATAACAAAACCCAAGCACAATGTTCCATCATTTTCAGAATGAAACATTTTGATCAATCTGATTCAATTTTATTTTGAATGTTCAGGTCACCAAAAAATGGTAATTCAATTTTACATCCAATTCAAGATGAGAAAAATTTATGAAATCTCCAAAATTTTCACATGGAGGGAAAATCATTTCCTGGCCCTCTTCTCCTAATTCTTTCCATGATCTGACACTGGCTGCTGGAATTTACCTAGGATTTATAGGCTGTTTATGGGGGGTGGTAGGGAGAGAAACAGTCAAAATTAGACAAAACAAGTTATCAGTCTCCTAATTTTGATCATCTCTCCCTCTCTCTACAACAGAACCAATGTCCAAATATTAATAGGCACATTGGCTATGTCTACAATAGAAAAGTTAAGTCAACTTTGTTAAGTCAACTTAATAAGGTCTACTTTAAGTCAACTTAAAGTCAACCTTATTAAGTCAACTTAACAAACTCAACTTTTCTAGTGTAGACATAGCCCCTTATTAAGTTGACTTAATGCTTTAAGTCGATTTAATAAGATTGACTTGGGCGCTAATCCCCGTCCACAATGGCTTTAAGTCAATTTAAGGAGACAATTTAAGGCTTAAGTCAATCTAAAATGAGATGTTATTAAGTTGACTTAAGCTTTCCTTAAGTCAACTTAAGGAAATGCTTAAGTCAACTTAATAAAAGCTCAGTGTGGACATGGCTTTGTTTAGGTCGAATTAAGCCTCCTTAAGTCAACCTAAGTTGCCAGTGTAGATGCACCCATTTACTCCAAAACCCAAATCATTTTTGAACCAATCTTTTTTAAGAACCAAATTTCCCACCTCCCACAAATCCCAAATGCAGACTGATAAATCTTCATTTATTTACCCCAAATATGTAAACATACCGCATGGCTTCCCTGTTCATAAAAAGTTATTCCATCCTCCATAATTCTCAGAATGAGAAATGTTAAATGCAGAGGTCATATGTCCGACCCAGGACAGTTCCTTTCTGATTTAGAACAACTGGTAGGAATTTAGCTTGATAGCTGATAATACATTTTCAAGATAACACTTAACAGGAGCATGACAGCAGCTGTGAAATCTAGGAGTTTCTCCCCTCTCCTCTATGACACCTTGATAAGGCAATTACAGCATAATTATCTTAACAAGTGGTATTACAGGAAATTATTGTCATTCTCCTGTTAAAATAACACATAATCATCAGCAAGTGTATTCTAGAATCCCCAATCAGCATTTCATTAACTGTAGCTAGCTGAGAAAGGAGAGTGCAATCGGTGGGCAATAACTGACAAGGTACCAGAGAAGTGATAGAAGAAAAAAAATAAAGAGGGCTGTTTTGGAAATTATCAGGCACACAACCCGGTTAACCCCTGATGATAAAAACATGCAGGTAAATGCACTGTTTGTTTGAACTTTAGTAGCACTTCTTGTAAACGTGGTCTTCCTTTTTGTTGTCCATGAATACTGCTTATTCCTGTATAGTTTCTTTCTGTGCATCTTGTTTCCTTTGAGACAGCCAGCAAGTTAGCAATTACAAAGTGATGCCCTATAAATGACAATGCCTTCAATCACATGGCACCTCAATAAAATCATCTGTTTTACAGCATCCACTTCTCAACACTGGACTGAACTGGCTTTTCAAGTATAGTTATGTTATAAGGATGAAATATTTGTCTTTACAATGAAAAATTTAAAAAAAAGATTCCCCGTCTCCATATGGCCCAACTTTTGTCCCATATTAGGCTGATGGATGAAACCCCTTTATGTTATAGAATTTACTCTAAATACTTAAAGGAATTTTTCCTCCCTATTAATTGCCAGCTAATTACTCAGTATAGCAAACATTTATGAAGACTGGAAGTTTTGAAGATCTAGTAAAAAACTCAAAACTTTATGATCAATGTAATGTACTAAATTTATGGACTTTTTTCTGTACTACTTCAGCCACAGGGTACTGACTCTGAACGTGTATATATAATGTATTTTCCCAGATTTACTGCAACTGAAAGAAACCAACTGGCAGAGGCTAGAACACAGAATTACAAGAGAATTACACGTTATAAGTGATCCAGATCGTAGCAGTATGAATTTACAGTATATAAATATTTAAACTACCATAGTGTCTGAGCCCTCTCTATATGTACGAATGCTCTAATACCACCCCATCTCCCATTTTACAGATTGGGAACTGCAGCTCAAAGATATTCAGAGACTGATTTTTAAAGGGATTTAGGAATTGCGTAGCTGAGATATGCAATGCCTAACTCAAAGATGGTTCACTGCCCAGTGGAACTTCTGATGGTTGTGCACCTAGGCACCCTACAGAGTACTCAAGAATAGTGAAACTGCTCAGGGATGTTCAGAAGTTGGTCAGCTGAGCAAATAGGGGCTTATTTACACTGCCGATGGGATTGCAATTTGATTTTAGACTGTTGAATTACAGAAGGCAAAGGTGAGTGATCACAGCAAATCACTTGCTCGGGGTCTCGTGTCACATTACTTCCTGAAACGCATTGCACTTTGGGTAGTAGGTTCAGGGGCTTGTGTGGAGGCAGTCATCCTCCGCTCTTCTCGAAAGAAAAAAAAGCAGGAGAAGCTTTCCTGCTGTTTCTCTGTCACAATCACAACAGAGGCACAGTGCTGCATGCAGAGAGAGGAATAAATTGAAAACTTCCTGGGCTGCAGGCAGGGGAGGCGCTATGTTGCTATAGTGAAATAGACTGGTGAAACCAGAAAAACAAGATTTGAGCTACTCTCTGGCTACACAGACCTAAATTCGAAGTGTAGATTTCTACATTAGTACTAAGCCACTTGAAGGGGTGGTGTTAGCAGATCAAATTACAGCTCTCTCCCTCTTTTTTTTAATGTATTGCTTTGACAGTGGAGCTAGAGATGGCAGAAGGTTAAGATAAGCAGCATTGTGTCAAAGTTCACTGCTGTTAGTGTAGACCAGGGCTAAGAAATTCTGGAGTGAAATGCCAAGAAGAGGGGCTGAGGTGCCTAAGTGGCTGATGATCCAGAGATAAGTATATCCCTTTGCTCAGGATTCTCAAGCACAAACCCTCTCCTGGAATTAGGTCTCTAAGTCAGCTCAGCCGCACATATAGCCCATACCCTAACGCTATGCTAAGCCCCTTTTCCCTCCGGCCTCTCTGTGGTATGCATCCTGCCCTCCAGGCACAGGGTCTGACAGGTATCAGGTCTTAGATATGTTCACAGCACACTTACAGGATTGGACCCCAATAAAGAAAATGGTGTTCCCTGCCTTGTTAAAAATCCTACTTCCAGGCCTCCAGATAGGCGGGTCATTTGTCCAGCTCAAAGCCAGGCAGTCCTGCTTTCATCTGGTTTGTACAATACTGATGTAGAACTGGTCTGGACTGTAAAGCATGTGTTGCAGGGTCGAATAGTAAAAGACAGCGCCGGGAGGAGTGGTAAGGAGCAACTTATTTGGTTATGGCATCTAGGCTATGTCTACACTTAGAAATTCAGGTCGACTTTACTAAGTAGATTTTACTAAGTCGACTGTAAGTCGACCTTACTAAGAAGTCGACTTAGAGAGTCCACACAGGACTCTTAAGTCAACTTAAAGCTGGCCTTACTAAGTCGACTTAGAGAGTCTACCCTAGACTCTCTTAGTTGACTGGTTAGGTCCAGGGGGAGGAGAGGCTCCAAAGGCTGGGGGTCTTGTCCTGGGGAGAGCCAGCTCTGCACGGGCCTGGCTTTCCCCAAAACAGCAAGCCCTGGCGCGGTCAGGGGAGAAGGGAGCACAGTGCTCTCTTTTGGGCCGGACTACTCGGCTTCCTTCTGGCCGGGACCGTTCTGGAGAGAAGGGAGCCCCGCGCTCCCTTCTAGCAGGGACCAAGCAGTCCCGGGCAGAAGGGAGCGCGGGGCTCCTTTCTGCCCAGGACCTGAGCGGTCCCAGCCAGAAGGGAGCACGGGGCTCCCTTCTCTCCAGAACCCCAGTGGTCCTGGCCAGAACAGAGCCCTGCGGCTCCTTTCTGCCCGGGATCGCGCTCCAGCTGATAGGGAAACCCAGCGGTTTCCCTATCAGCTGGAGGGCCATGCCGGCAATTAAGGGGTTAAGGAGCCTGCTTAAGTCAACTTAATTTACTAGTGTAGATGCACCCCTGGAGACCGCTCCTTCCTCTTCCCTTCGCGACCAACGAAGTAAATCCAAGTATTACATGCTTACAGGATATATACCTTTTAACTTCTGGGAATATAAGCCTGCTTTTCCTTTTTTTGGTTAAACTTTGCATTCTTTTCCCAAATCTGTGCCTAATTCCTCATGTCCTTTTCAGATTGGATGAATGCCTTCTTGATTTGTTGTGGCTTAGCACCTCCTTCCCCCTATTTGCTTAACAAGGTCATAAACCCTTCCCAAGCTGCCATGTACAACTTCTATTGGCTCCTGCCCTTATCAGCCTTGTTGAGGAGGGATTTCAACATCCGGTTTTACCACATTTCCTAGTTTTTGGTCCTTTCCTTACTTGGGCCCATGTTTACTTAATGTCCCAACACAGAGGTTTCTTTATAAGGTAGTAGCTGTCCTATTTCTTATCATGGTTTCAAAATTAGGAGGGGCAAGCAGAATAGGGAGCTAGTAGGGAGATATGTACTTAACTGTCAATTGCTTAAGCATTTTCAGGTGGCCCAATATGAGAGGTGCTTGCCTCCTTTTGCTAAGTTGGAGGTCTCTGTGAAGAACAGTTAAGGCCCCTTTTACCTGGATCCTGCCCCAGTTCCCAGTAAACATGACCCAGTGCTGAGCCCCTCTCTCATCCCGCTACCTAAGTATTGAGCATGGGGGAACGCCCTTTGGAAGGATGCACCTCTCTGCCCCTGCTCGCATGACCTTGAAGACACTGTGGCTATGTCTACACTTGCACTTTTAAGTCGACTTAGTGTGTCTACACTTAAAATTAAAGTCGACTTTAAGGGGAACTCACAAAGTCGACCTAGAGCATCCAGTGTGGACGCTCTAGGTCGACTTTGTGGGGTTAGGGGGACCTTGGGCAGGTCTACGGTGGCGGCGGGGCACCCCTTGTGTGCAATGGGGCAAAGGGGGACAGGGACCCTGGCAGGGCATGTGGGCAGGGTGTGATGCTGTCTGGATTTAGGGAAGCATTTATGATATTATTTTCTATTCATATATCCTAAATGCTCTATAATCCATAGGAGCTATGTCATGTTTGGTATCAATAGAAAGGTAGTAATTTGCTGGGAATGATTATATAGTTTGTGTCTAAGAATTCTATTTGGATTAGAAGTTAGTTTAGATAGGAATTTGGTGTTCTATCTGTACTTTAACTTGTGTGATTTTCTGGAAATGTCTGAGAGGGACGGGTATGTCAAACCATTGTCTCCTTAATGTTAAGGAATGTGCCAGGTGATATGGGCCCATTGTGTCCTTAATGGCTCATCAGTTTACTCCCTGGGCCCATTGTAGCTGGAAAATTCCTAAACATTAAGGACACAATGGTTTGACACACCCGCCCCTCTCAGACATTTCCAGAAAATCACACAAGTTAAAGTACAGATAGAACACCAAATTCCTATCTAAACTAACTTCTAATCCAAATAGAATTCCTAGACATAAACTATATAATCATTCCCAGCAAATTACTACCTTTCTATTGATACCAAACATGACATAGCTCCTATGGATTATAGAGCATTTAGGATATATGAATAGAAAATAATATCATAAATGCTTCCCTAAATCCAGACAGCATCACACAGGATCTGTCCTGCCCTGCCCTGCCCTTTGGGGGGCACGCCAGGCTCCCTCCTTGTTCCCCCCCCAGCAGGGAGGGCATTGGTGTAGTCCTGGGGTAGCCCTAAGTCGACTTAGGGCTACCCCACGTCTACACTGGCTTAATTCGACTTTAAAAAGTCGAATTAAGCCTTAGGTCGAGTAAAAAGCAGGTTTAATAAAGTTGACTTAATTTTCATTGTTGACTTTATTTTCCTTAAGTCAACTTAAGCAAAAAGCTGCTTAAGTCGACTTAAGCAAAGTGTAGTGTAGACACAGGGTAAATTAAGTCGACTTAAGCAAGCTTAAGTCGACTTAATTTACCAGTGTAGATGCAGCCTGTGAGTGCAAGGCCCCATGCTCAGGGAGCTGATCATGCAGGCAGGGGTGGGCCTCATTGTTCCTGGAAGTACCAGAAAGTCCAGTTCTGGGGATGTGCTAGTGGCCAATGTACCACGAGAGCTTTGTCTTGAGCAAGGGCTCAAAGAAGCTCTTAGCCTTGAGATGGTGGCAGATCTTAGACTGCTTTCAAAATGCTGATCAGAAGAAATATAGGCATCTCATATCTGCCTGTTTAGACATTTAGATCCTTTTAAAAAATCTGGTGTTTATGAAGGTGTTTTCAGTAACTGACCAATTAACTATAAAAAATAAGTGTTATCACAAACTGTGAGAGACATTATAGTCTAGTGAGTTGAACACTGTCCAGATAGTTAGGATGAGAGACCTGGGTTTTATTTTGCCTGCTGTCTATTCTTCTGCTTCTCTTCCCCTCCTTTGACTGGATTTCAATGGAAGTTAGAAACCTAAATATCTCTGAAAATTGGGCCTAAGTTCCTGGGCATAGAGCCTGTTTTATTATATATCTATTTAGTTCCTGGTAAATGAAATCCCATTCTCAAGTATCCACTAATGGAATAAAAAAGAATAAATAATAATAAATGTTTTCAACTGCACACAATCAAACTGAAAATGAGAAAATACTACTTGCTCCCCCATTGCACTTTTATTAATTGTTGGTGTTATTTGTAACTGTCATAAGTAGACCACTTTCAGAAAACTAATGGCTATGTCTACACTTGAAGAGTTAAGTCAACTTTATAAAGTTGACTTAATAAGGTCAACTTTAGGTCGATTTAAAGTGGACCTTATTAAGTCGACTTAACAAAAGTTGACTTAACTTTTCAAGTATAGACGTGGCCCCTTTTTGGCCTGATTAAGTTGACTTCACATTTTAAGTCGACTTAAAAAGGTCCATCTAGGAACTATTCCGCGTCTCCACTGGCTTAAATCAACTTAATAAAGTCCACTTAAGCGCTAGTTCGAATTAAAACGAGGTGTTATTAATTCAAACTAACTTTTCCCTAATTCTTCTTAAGGAGCAGCTTAAGTCAAATTAAGGAAAGCCCAGTGTAGACGCGGGGTAAATTAAGTCGACTTAAGCTTCCTTATGTCAACTTAATTTGTAAGTGTAGATGCACCCCATATGATTTGCAAGTTGACAGTTAAAAACATAACAATAAAAGGACAAATCTGAAGAGGTTCTCTTATGTAAAACCACAATCTCTCTCCTTAAAATATCGGTTGTCATTTTGTGAAATGGGTGGAACCTGTACTGTCAAAGAGTGTTAAGAGTTCTACGTCCAGACGGATGAGTCAAGATTTCTTGTAAACCTGAATATAGAGAGTGACATTGCCTCCGAATTTGCTCTTGAAGAGAGTTTTCTAATGAGGACTGCTTGTGTCTTCGCTCTTGTCAAAATAAACATTGAAGTGTAAAAGGACAAACTGTAATGTTTAAAGAACAGTGTACAACTCCCCAGGTATATAGAGTAAGTTGCGTGAACTAAAGTGTAGGTTGTGAGAGAAATGATGTAGCCATTGGCTGTTTCAAGGGGAAAATGTATTAAACAGTCGTCAAAGTTATAGTCTCCTGGAAGCCCAACAAAATATGTATAGAAGAAGAATAGACATGTGAAGGAGAATATTGGTAGCTGAGGATTCTTCAATAACATGATTGTTGTTAAGGTCTTGTATCTGGAGTAAGAGTGCCTTTAAAGAGAAAACTGTAATGACTAGTGGATATTTAGGGTCCTACCCCAACCTCAGTTTATATGGTTTTCTGCCACAGCATTCAGTGCTAGAGAACTTAGTCAAATATAAAAATGAATTGCCACATAACCAGAATCTTTTGCTTCTTTGTCTCATCCCCTTACAAGAGCTATTAAAGATTTCCAGTTTAGATTTAATAATTCTTCAGCCATGCAAAAACACCTTTTTAAAGACAGATTTTTGTTACATTTTGTCACTACAGACATTGACGTGTTTTTGACAACTTCCTACTCCCCTTGTTGAACAGTTTCAGTTTTGGGAGCCTAATTTTAGGCCTCTTTGAGTTTAAAAAGATCTAGCCTATGTGAATCCAAGGTTTTCCATGATTTAGGAGTTGGGATACTATTCTATGTTAAAGAGGTCATGGGTCTTACTGAGTTTGAGAAAGAGATTAAAGGGAAGAAAAAGGATAGGCAAATGAGAAGCAAAAAGAACTGACGGAAAAGGGAGAGAGTTGTGGTTTTGCAGGGAGGAGGAAGATCTCAACAGAATTATGGTAGGGTTATGCACTGAGATTTGGGGGCGTTATGCAAACATCAAACCTCAGTGTGCAGTTCACTAGTGAGTCTTGTAGTAATAAGCACTAACGATCCAATTGCTCATGAAAGTTGGAAGATGAATCAGAAAAAAGTTCTCTTAACTTCAAAGCAAAAAAGAGATTATTTGCTAATAGATTTAAGAATTTTTTCAAACTTCATTCACTGATTTCTGTTAAACCAGGTTTGAAGTGAATGAATCATGGACATTCAAGTCAATTAAATATATTTTCCTGTGCTGAGCTATTCACTGTGTACACCTAGCTGAAAAGCTATTCTCATTCCATGGTTAGCATCAGTCATGGCCAGTTTCAATCGCATACCCAGATTACTTCACTTTTTACTTCTGTGACCTCAGCCTCAGACGTAAGTAGTTCTCTGACATTGTTATATTATTATCAGGGATTAAAATACACATTAATGAGAACTACCACAGATCATTTCTTATTCTAAAGAACCTTGTAATATACGTTGTTATGATTAGCCCCTGTAACAGAGAAGTCATCTAGACATTAATAGGGCTGACACCAATAGGGCTATAAAGAAATAAAATAGGATTAATTAACCTTTTGGAGATTTTTGCAAATTGAACCTCAAAGTTCTTTTTTATACTAATTAACAGTAAGGGTTTTACCATCCCTATTCAAAGTAACCTTTCTTTGCAGGTCATGTTGTTAAAGAAATTGAACTAATGCAAGTACTGTTTTTGAGCAATTGCTACATACCAAAATAAGAATGCATAGTCCAAATAGGGAACTTGGGGCCATACCCTCCGTGGACATAACTTTGTTTAAGTAAAGGTAAATTGGTTTATGCCAGTTGAAAATCTATTCTTGCTGTAAAAGAATCTAATCAAAATATGAGAAAATGAGTACTGAAAACTAATATTTCTTTAACCATGGTTCGGTCTTTGCAGGATGGATGAATATCCCTAGCAACAATTCTAGCAATCATTCATTCTTTATGCAAAACTTTATTTAAAGCCAATGGGAGTTCAATTACATGATTAAATAGGATTATACCCTCATCCTGTATCTTTTTATTCCACATTCCTAGGACAAATGGTACTATATATACAAATGCAGAGATAAGGGCTTGCATATATTGTTTTTTTCTGTGGAAAGGCTGAGTCTCTTAAATGTTTAAAGAGTAGTAGAAATTGCTTACTTAATTCATTATATAACAGAGTCTGGTGAGCCACATTTTCAGTGCTGTCACTGTAATAAAAGCAATAAACACCTTTTGAAAAGGCCTATGAATCATAAAGGCACTATATTAGCCTATTGCGATCTGTGATGAACCAATAGTTACCATATAATTATGTACACCTCTGCTAATATCATGGGAACCAATAGAAATATCATTGTGTGGGCAGGGTAATTGCAATAGGTCATGCTGAAAATTATATTAGAAAATGTCCCCACACAGGTGTTCATTTCATCTGATTTCATTTCATTTCCACATGTCTGTTATATTTCATAAAAGAATATTAATTATAGAGTGCAGAAAAACAGGTCTAACAAAATATTATAGAAACAACAATCTCATATTCTATGATATATCATTCACTCTGTGGCCCATATTTGGCCTTCTGTTTTATATCAGGGTAACTCAAAGCAGTTCTGGATTTTCACTCAAGTAACAGAGAGCAGAATTTGTCCGTGCACCTACAATACATGTATGTTATCGGTGAAGCTTGGCCATATGGGCAATATTAAGTAAGATACAGAAGCACATGAGTAGAGTTAATGAATAATTTTAATGGAATCTCTCGTATGCTTAAAGTTAGAAATATGCTGACGGCCTCAATTCAGCAAAACATGGAGGTGCTGTTAAGTCATATTCAGCAAAGCACTTAAGCATTTGCTTCATTTCCATTAAAGTCAAAGGACTTCAAAAGCATGTGCTTAAGAGCTTTGCTGAATAATTTTGGCTTGCTGAATTGGGGCCCAGCTTTCTTGCTGAACCAGGCCTTTAAGGCTCTGAACCTAAGGCACTTCGAGGACCTCCTCCAAGGTGACAATGCCAGCCAAGTCCGTTCATTTTAAGGGAAGTTGAGAGTCCTTTGCAGGTGCTTACCAGTAAAACGGAGTCATTCTTCAGCCAAAATCTCCCCTCCCCGACCCCCCCAAAAATGTTGTTTGGAACTGAATGAAACGTTTTGTGGATTTGTGTCAATTTTGGTGAATTGTTCTAATTAAAAACAACATTTCAGAAAAGTCAGACTAGGTTCACAAAAATTGCAGAGCAGGTAGTAATTACAGAGGAGATGGTCCCTGTACGTAGAACTGGGCCTAGCCCATTGTGTCAGAGCAGATAAACCTAATCCAGCCAATTAAAGGCAGTTGGACTACACCTGAGTTTATAAAGGATTGTCAGAGGGTAGGAAATAGGGAGGTAGAAGAGAATGGGGAAACAAAGTGATGCTACAGCACAAAAGATCAGCGTGGAACTAATGCCTGTGGTGGATCCCTGGAGCAAGGAGCCAGGTGGTCAGGGAAGGGAGCTGAGCTGACTAGAACTGAGAAGCTGCCAGGAACTGGAATGCCAGAGACCCCATGGGATGGGTGGTTTTGAAGCAGGAGAGAAAGGGGTGAACTAAAGGACTCTTTTCTCCTGTTTTACTTGCTTGTGTTAAGAGAATAAACTTTCCTAAGAGAGACTGGCTGTGACAATGAATGTTTGGAAGCTCCTTCCTCAGACACTATTGTGCTTTGTGCACAATAGCTCCCAACTCAAACCTCTGCAGTACATCATCAAAGATCTACAGACTATCCTGCAAGAAAATCTTCCACTATCTCCTCAAGCCTTGAGAGTTAGGCCTCTTCTCACTTATAGAGAGCCCCTACCCTTAAGAAAATACTCAGCAGCAACTACACACCATACAACAGAAACACTAAGGCAGGCACCTATTCCTGCAACAAACCCCTTGCCCACCTATTCCTGCAACAAACCCACTCTCTGCCCACATATATACTCAAGTGACACCACCAAAGGACTTACGCAAACCAGCTACAGTTACTTTATCGGAACTCATTCACCTGCACATCTTCTAATGTGATATAGCAAAAAATAACGAGAGTCCTGTGGCACCTTATAGACTAAAAGATTTTCTTCGGCATAAGCTTTCATGGGCTATAACCCACGAAAGCTTACGCTGAAGAAAATCTGTTAGTCTATAAGGTGCCACAGGACTCTCGTTGTTTTTTGCTGTACACAGACTAACACGGCTACTCCTCTGGAAATTTCTAATGTGATATAGACCATCATGTGCCAGCAATGCCCCTCTGCTTTGTACACAGGCCAAACTGGACTGTCTCTGTGCAAAAGAATAAATGGACACAAATCAGACATTAAGAATGATAACAACCAAAAACCTACAGGGGAGTATTTCAACCCCCCTGCACATTCAGGGAAAGTCACCATGCTTCAACAGAAACAGTTTAAAACAAGACTCCAAAGGGAAACTATAGAGTTAGACTTCATGTGCAAATTTGAAACTACTTGATATGATTCAAAAATGTCATCTTGGAGCCACATATGTAAATACAGTCCAATTGTTTCTTTCTTTTCGCTTGTTTTATTTTTAAGCATACAGTACTACACAAAATACATTGTCAGAAGCTAAATGCTGCCTTGAAATACAGCCAGAGAAAACTTTCAGATCTGAGCTATATTTCAGATTTTGTTCCATATTATTAAATGTTGGTCATGTATCTTGTCAAGAATACAGGAGAGTTACCTTTCATTTATAAAGTTGATTTGACTTCTTTATGTATATGGGTACAACTACTTGAATGTATTTTGCTTTGCTATTATAGTGAGAGGCTTGGGAAGTACAGGATAATATCAAATCCAAACCCAACTTATAAATTTTGTCTTTCATATTTGAAATCATCATTTCCATCTAAAATATGACTGGATTCATAGCAGCATGTATTGAAATAAATCAATTTGATTTATATTGCAACACTTTACTTCCTATTCTGTTAACCTGTAATCCACACATGGAAAAAAATTGGTATGTCTTTAAAGTAGTATTCTCAGGAGAGATTTTCAAAAGCATAAAGAGCGGTTAGACATTTGCACTAAAAGTTGAAGGGAGCTTTGAAAATCCCCAAGATTCTCCTGTGTCTGACAGCAGGTAAGGTCAAATTATCAAGAGTAGCATTTTAAGGTGCCTGTCCTGAAATTCAGAAATGCTTCTACGGCCTTGTACACACGATCACTTTATCGCGCATTAACAATCATTACTGCGCGATACCAGCAACAGCGTACACATGTGCAATAGGGCTGTTGCGCGTTAACTGCCTTGTTGTAGCGCAATACAAAAACCACCTCGACGAGGGTGGTAGCAGCTAACGCGGAACAGCTGTTGCGCCTTTCCACTCGTGTGTACACTTACCGCGCAATGATTGGCCTCCAGAAGTGTCCCAGCATTCCAAAGTCGTCCCCTCTGGTCTTCCCCCCACCCGCTCTGTGGCTGTGACGAAACAGTCCCCACCATGATCAGATTCCCGGTATTTTCGAATTTCTCGTCTGTTTCACTTCTTGTTCTCTTCCTCGTGGAGTGGAGTGCAGCTCCGATCTTCAGTAGCAATGGCGGCCCGTCGTGGAAGACGTGCACCCCTTTGGAGCACGGCAGAGGTGCTGGACCTGATCAGCATCTGGGGAGAGTCTGCTTTGCAGGCACAGCTACGCGGCAGCAGGTGAAATTATGATACATTTGGCATAATTTCTCGGGCCATGTCAGAGAGAGGTTATGATAGAGACACTGTGCAGTGCAGATCAAAGGTGAAGGAGCTAAGAATAACCTATCACCGAGCGAAGGAGGCAAACCGCCGTTCGGGATCAACGCCTGCTACATGCAGGTACTATAAGGAGATCGAAGCCATCCTCAATGGGGACTCCACAACCACTACAAAGAGTCCTGTGGACACATCGGCCCCCCCTCATCCAGTGAATGCCAGACCCAAGCAGGATGAGGACGTGATTGATGAGGAGGAGGAGGAGGAGGAGATGGAGGATGACCTGGAGGAAAGTGCAACAGCGTGTAGCCAGGAGCTCTTCTGCACCCCCACTGAGATGTCCACCCAAGACATGAATTGCAGCATGTCCTCTGAGGCGGCAGAGGGGGGTTCCGGTAAGTTTCTCTTCCGTGCAGCTATGGCTCCTGCTAAAATATCATTGTCCGGGGCGTGGGTGCTTGCTGTCTCAGTCCCCACTGTGCATGCTCTTTACTCTGCATTCATTAGAAGTGCATCAACACAAGCAGTGATTGTCAAAAAATCATCCGTATTTAGGTCAGTAAAAGTTTCCTCGATGTACCTCCAGAGCCTACTACTCAGGTTAGATGGGAGAGCGTTTGTGTCTACGCTCCCCAAGATGAATACTCTGCCTCGCCAGCTGCAAAGCACAGCCCTGGGAACCATGGCAGCACACAGTGCAGCAGCATACGGTCCTGGCTTGCAACCGGTGGCATGTAGGATATGTATTCTAGCTGGCAGGGGCACTCTGAGGAGAAAGATATCAGGTTCCATCTGTGTGCCCTGTGCAGAATGTTAGCCCCCAGTAAGCCTTCTATTAGGACGTACCTTGTCCGCTTCAGCGAAGCATAGGATGTTGACTGCCCTGCACCTTCCAGTGGAATGTTCTACTGGAAGGTTACATTGGTTATCTAGGCTATGTGTTAACAACAGCTTTATTATTATTATTTTTTTTAGATTCGACCTTCACAAGGCTGGTGTCTACCCCAGCTGACCGCGTGAGAAACATTCGGCGGCGTGCTCGAAGAAACAGGGAGGATATGTTTCAGGACCTGCTGAAAACAGCACAGGAATCTGCGAAGGAGAATCGAGCCTGGAGAGAGGAATCCCAACAGAGGAGGCAGAAACACAGGGACGAACTGATAAGCATGATGAAGGAGCAAACAGAACTGCTCAAGAGCATCGCCAGCGCCCTTTTAAACGGCTGAAGGCACACTCCACAGTCATTCTGCAGCGGCTCAATCTGTAATTGAACCGCTCCTTGCTGCGATCCAGTTTACCGGTGTATGGCTTCATGAGCCATGGCATCAGTGGGTATGCTGGGTCTCCGAGGATGACTATGGGCATCTCCACATCCCCCACTGTAATTTTTTGATCTGGGAAGAAGGTACCCCCTTGCAGCTTCCGGTACAGACCAGTGTTCCTGAAAATGCCTCTTGTGATCCACGAGTGCTTGCAGCACCATGGAGAAGTAGCCCTTCCTGTTGATGTACTCAGTCGCGAGATGGTCTGGAGCCAAAATAGGGATGTGTGTGCCGTCTATGGCTCCCCCTCAGTTAGGGAATCCCATGGCAGCAAAGCCGTCCACAATCCCACGAACATTGCCCAACGTCACCGTAGCAGAACGCGATTGATGGCTCGGCACACTTGTGAGAGGGCTAATCGACGGTGGACCTCCCGACTCCAAACTGGTTTGCAACCGACCGGTAGCAGTCAGGAGTCGCCATCTTCCAGACAGCAATCGCAGCATGCTTCTCCACAGTTACGGCTGACCTCATGTTGGTGTCTTTACGTCGCAGGGAAGGGGCCAACTCTGAACACAGTTCCGGAAAGGTTGCTTTCCGCATTCGAAAGTTCTGTACCCACTGCTTGTCATCCCACACCTGCATAACAATGCGATCCCACCACTCGGTGCTCGTCTCTCGCAACCAGAAATGGCGTTGCACCGTGTGCAGATGATCGGTGAAGGAGCTGAGCAATGCGGCGCTGTTGCTCTGCACGGCATCGATCAGCCCCTGCTCCTCGGCATTCTCGTCTGATTCGGAGCTCATTGCGTACTGAGCAACCAGCCGAGGTGTATTTAGAATGCTGAAGGCGACAGTGGAGATCAGAGTAGGATCCATGCTGTCGCTGTTGTGATTGCTCACAAGTGGTGCAGTGTGTCACTGCACTGTTGAAAATAGGCGTGAGTTGCTATTGGCAATGAGGAAGACGCAAGGGAAACACAGTGCACCACGGGAAACTGAGAGTTAACCCATGGCGCTTTGTGTTTCTTTCCTTCATCCCATGACTCCAAGCACCGATTGAGGGAAAATTGAACTATGGTATAGGTGCCCAGAATTCATTGTGCTACACCGCGATATTGCAAAGAATTCTGTTGCGTTGCAAGGAGGGACATGTGTACGCGCTATCCCACAATAAAGGTCACGTGTTTTTTATAGTGCGATTGTCATGTTGCGCTTTAATCTGATCGTGTGTACATAGCCTACAAATCAGGTTGTTAGACACCTTGATGGACAACTTTGGGTGCTTAAATTGGCTGAGATTAATCACACTGTGTAGTACAAAGTCCCAAATTAGCACTCTAATTGCTGAAAATTGGATGGATTGAGTAATTATCAAGTGAATTTAAAAAGAAAAACAAAGAACACTAGCTGTGAGATAGACTGTAAAATATCTATCTAAGTGCTGTTTCTGTCAAGGTAAACAGGAAAGGCAAAGGGGATAATGAAAAAAAGCATCACTGCCGTGCAAGAACATGAAGAACAAGATAAAGGTATGCTGTCTGCACGTCAGTGAATTTTAATCACGGCACCTCTATCTCCTGCAGTAAGCTGCTGGATAGATGGTCTGTGTTACCCATTCAGTTCAGTAACATAAATAGTATTTCTTTTCTCACAAATTGTTGAAGAGCCTCTAACTCTTCAAAGCTGGCGGGCAGGTGAATTACATACTAGCTTAGTTGCTCTGGTCTAGCCATTCCTTTCTCCCATTTGGGAGACAATTTTCTATTCTCACAATAAAAATGACTAGAGTTCAATCCTGCCAATGCCTCCATCCCAGATCTGGCAAAACACTCCGTTTTAAGCACAGGAGCAGTTACACTGAAGTACTGTTCCTGTCAATAAAAGATTTCACAGGACTACTCACAGACTTAAAGTTAAGCTTACTGTTATGTGGTTTGCTGGGCTGTGGGCACAATGCTCAGCATCTTGCAGGATCAAACCCTAAATGACCCTTGTGCATCTACAGGTATGTGCATGCTGGCACTGTTAACTGCATACATTTTAATGAAAGCCCTCTTCTCTCCAGACACCCATTCTGAATGATCTCATCGACTCCTACACTTTCAATTAATAGCTTTATGCTAACAGCTTGCCACTACCTCAGTGTTCCTAACCTTCCTCCCTCCTTCCTACCCACATCCAAGTTTTCTCTCTAACATCCTCCTGGTTATCCCTCCCTCAGCTTCACTTGATCTTGGCCAATAATGAATTCCTCCTCTTAGAACCAGTTGAATCTTCTCAAACCAGCAGACATGTTCAAGGGCACCAGTTGTGCCTCTGAGGTTTCTCAGGATTGTATACATCCAATTAATCAATTATCCTAATTGCTTTCAATCTTAAATAAAACATACTTCTTGAGAAATTAAAGCTACTTCACCATTTAAGACATAGCTCAGAGTAGGGACAGGCTTTTTCATGACCACTGTATGCTCCAGAAACTGCAGTTGCAGTCATTGGGAAATATCTAACACTTCAGTGATCATCTCTCACCCTATATGGTACGAGCTTCCATTCATTGATTGACTTTAATAGTACAGGGCGAGGTCCTAGGTATTTAAAACTCTAGGCTATGTCTACACTAGAAAAAGTTAGGTCGACTTCGTTAAGTTGACTTAATATGGTCAACTTTAAGTCGACTTAAAGTTGACCTTTTTAAGTCAACTTAACAAAGTCTTAAGTCGACTTAAGGGTTAATCCATGTCCACACTGTGGTTAAGTCAACCTAAGGAGTCGACTTAAGGGTTAGGTCGACCTAACCAGTGGTTCTTACGAAGTCGACTTAAGCTTTCATTAAGTTGACTTAAGGAATTTCTTAAGTTGACTTAATGAAAGCCCAGTGTAGACGGGGAGTAATTTAGGTCGACTTAAGTTGACCTAAATTACCAGCGTAGATATACCCCTAGAACCAACCACCCTCTGTTCTCTGGAAAAAAAATACCTTTTAGTATGAGGGGTTTCACAACACAGAGCTGAACTGCACAGCTTGCTTTTCTCTCATTAATGGGCCAAACAAAGTAGAGCAAGTCCTTGAACCTCTCCTGGCCTCAGTTTCCCCACTTTAGAGATGAAAATAGTTACCCACTTTTGTAAAGTACTCCATATGTGGTAATAATTAAATATTTTATTATTAAAACACCAAATGCTGTGTAAACACCATCTCTCTCTCGGTTGTTTAAAATGCAAATACAACTTTACAGCACCAATCTCATCTCTACTTTCTATGGATATGTCTACACTAGCAATTTAGGTACTTAAGGACCCTTAAGTTGACCTAAATTGCTTCCTGTTTACACCAGACTTTCATTAAGTCAACTTAAGAAATTCCTTAAGTCGACTTAATAAGAACCACCCCTTAGGTTGATTTAAGCCTTAAGTCAACTCCTTAAGTCAACTTAGGGATGGTGTGGATGTGAAGTAACCCTTAAGTCGACTTTATTAAGTTGACTTTAGGGTGGTTAGGTCTCCTTAACAAAGTGGACTAAGTCAACTTAAAGTTAAGTCAACTTAGTCCACGTTGTTAAGTCGACTTAATAAGGTCGGCTTTAAGTCGACATTAAGTCGACTTAACAAAGTCGATCTAATTTTTTCTAGTGTAGACATAGCCTATGTGTTTGTTTTGTCACAGGTCCTAAAGCCCCAACTAAGAGCAGATCCACACTGTGTTCAGAATCATATATAGGCAGTAAACTCTCTAGGGCAGCGTTTGTCTCAATAGATAAGATAGTTAGAGCGTGGGCAGGAACAGCAACTCAGAAATAAAATGACTTGCCAAAGGTCACACTATAGTTCAGTAGCAAAGAAGAAATAGAATTTGGTCCCCTAACTCCCAGTCCAGGGTCCTACCCACTGGACCACACTGCCTTTGCATCTTCTCCATTAATTGCTTCAGAGAGTCAGGTCTCATCTACACTAGCACTAGGGGTTTTTCATGCCCCTGGGCGACAAATGTCTTGCCAGCATAATAAGCACTAATGTCGACAAAGCCTCCAACATTAAAGTTAAAAAGTAGCATCAAGTTTCCCAACAAACCTCAGAACAATCAGAAAGAATGAGAGATAGGGGGGAAAAAAACATTTAAAACCAGCTTGCCTAAAATCAAAGGTTTCAGTTTCCACCAGTTTCTTTGGACACGAATATCTCAGGATTTATGAGACTTGTTTTGAATGCATGAGAGGTGAACTGAGAATAAACTGTGTGCAACCTCTCAAATGTGAGCCAGCTAGCCAAAGCACTATACCGGCTGAAATGATAATAGGTGATGATAATTAACTAGTATCCTTTGGAAGAAGCATGTGGAGTATTGCAATTCCAGAGTTCCCATTCACCTTGATTGCAAGCTTTGGGAAATTATACTTTTTTTTTTTTTTAGCCACAGAAAAATAAATGATGTTTTTCCCTCTTGAAGAAAAAGGATCACAGTTCTTCTCCCTCTCCCTCCACCCCGATTTGGTTTTCAATTACCTAGCTAAATGCAATGTCCAGATTTTCAGATTATCTTAGTGTCTAGCACTTTCTTTTGTTTTTAATGGTACCTGCTGGGTGCTGAACACCTTTGAAAATCTACCTACTGCTTTTAGATAGGACCTGAGCTCTTTTGAAAATTTCAAAGGGATAGCCGTGTTAGTCTAAGTGTCTGACGGAGTGGGATTTTCCCCCATGAAAGCTCATGCGATAAATATATTTGTTAGTCTTTAAAAGTGCCACAGGACTCCTTGTTTCTTTTGAAAATGTGACCTTTAATTATGTGGCAATGGCCTTCCCACAAGCTAATGGTGACAACTGCATGTTAAAATGTTTAATTAAGCGCTGCGGCGCTATTCATTAGAAACAGATGTATAAGGAAGTTAGGGAGCACGTCGAAGCATATGGGCTACTTCCTTTTCGCACCCTAGGAAATACCATAGCCCTGTGCCCCCATCAGCAGGTGAAAAGGAGAGGATGTTGTATCATTTAAGTGTTATCTTATGTAACTATAACATAACCCACTACCCAGTGTGTTCTGCATCCCCATCTGTGCCTTTTTGGCAGCATTATCTTCACACCACATACACAAGGAAGTTTGATGAAATTGCTGAAAGTCAGCAATGTAACACTCCTTTTCCCCTCACCCCAAAGAATTCAGAACAATAACACATAAGAATATGAAAACGGAGGGAGACAACTCAGGCACTACTTGCTCTGTTACACTAGTCTTCCAGTTTGTTCAGAAATGTTATTGCACACTTTCCTGCATGTGAGCTGGACTGGAAAACCACCTGAGAATTTAGAGTGACAGCACAATTTTAACAGTTATCAATATACCACAAAAGATGTAAGACTGCAGTGCCAACTAGAGAACTCTGGCAAGTTTTATCTGTAACAATTCATGGTTTTAGCCCCAGCAGTTCCTCCCTCAGCAGACAATGTGTTGGTCCAAATGGCAGCTGTCCCATATTTCCTTTCCACTCCTGTGAAGCATTTGCTTCCTCCAGGGACAGTTTCAGCGCTCCATACCACACCTACCACAGGGTAGTGCCAGCAAGGGACAATGTGGCCTTTGTAGTGACTAAAGAAATGAGACATCCAGATGCTTTCTGGGGCTGTTAATCTGAAAATGTGTTAATTGCTTTGCCTATGCCCATAAGTGATTGTGGAACCTCAAATGATAACAATTTGCATTGAAGGTGCAGAGTTTGGGGCTTGGAAAAATGAGTGGTAATATTTTGGAAAGGTGGGTATTTTGTGATTTTTTTTCTTGTAAAGCTTAATTCCCCAGTGCTGCGTATGGGGGAAGTTGCTCCTGGTTTTCCTTTCCTTCAGTTTAACTTAAAAATAACGTCAGAGTATGCCTAGAGCTTGCCTACTTTTCTCTTGTCTTCTGATCCAAATAAATATCCATCTGAGAAACAGGAGACAATGTGATGGTTTAGAGAACAAGTGATTAAAAGTCTACTGTGCACAGAAGGAGTGGAAACTGCTATTTGGGTTTTAGAGAGAATCAACCTCCTAGGTCTCACCAGCAAAACCCTGGCTGGATGTGGCTGGAAGTTTCCAAGGTGGGGGTGGACTGCAATTACAGAAGAAGCCCTTTAAAGAAACAGGAACTGTTCTGTACGTACTGCCCCCCCTCTATAGAGACTAGGATCAGAAGTAGCACTTAACTTGTACAGACCTGCATTCTGTCAGTGCAAAGGTGGTGGTGTGCCTATTTCCTGCCATGGAGAAGGAAGAACAGACCATTCCTTGCACCTAGTCCTTTTTACATACATATACTTGCTTAGAAGATGTGTTTGTATTGAGGGGAAAGAGGCTGTTGTGTTTACAATACTCACCTGAGATGCAGGAGAACTGGGTTTGTTTCCCAGATCCTGTATGACCTTGAACATGTTAGTTAGGCTGTGAATTTTCAAAAGTGCTTACAAGAGTTAGGTGTCCAGCTGTCATTGAAAATTCTGTGCTTATTTGCCCAACTATAAAATGGAGGGAACAACATCCCTACCTTTTGCCTCCATAAATGCCAGCTAGGACAAGCTGCTGGCCTGTTCCCTGGATATCTTTGCAGCTGGGCAACCAATGAGCCCATCTGCACTATCTTGGAACTAACAGTAGCCACAACACCTGACTGGCTGTTATGTTAACAATCCTGCTATGAAACCCTGAACCTCCAACATATTAACAGCTGCTCAGTTTGTACTGTGCCGGCAGCTGCGCTTGCCCTGTTCCTTCTTCCAGCCTGGTCCCTAACTAACTCTGGCCTTGTTTCTAAACCTGCTCCTGCTCCACCCACCTACCATCTCCTCCAGCCCCTGCTCCCTTCAGGCTTCTGCTCTGAGCCTCTGCACCATCTTTGCCTTATGATTCTGGTAGCACCCCACTTGGGTATTTGGCATCTGTCCCTCCAGTATTGACCTGGGGCTCATTCCTGGACTCTATCTCCTCTGGACCCTGCTCCAATTAGTATGCATGATGGCCCACAGCCCAATCATCTCCAGTTTGAGCTGCTCAGTGCAAAGGCTAGGTGTCCACCTTGTCAGCATGGACTCTGCTAGGTCAATTTGTTCCTGGTCAGGGCCCCAGCAGTTGCTGGTGCAGATATTAACCTTGCAAGCAAAGAATGAGACCCTAAAAGCCTAGACTGTTTCATTAACAACCCTGACTCCCACCTAGTGAGAACCAATGTCCTGCTCTGAAACACATTTAATGGTGATTATGGTCAGTTCTGAGGTTTCCTAAACCAAGGCTGCTTTTTTTTCTCTTGACACTCTTTGAGCTAAATGATATAAAAGATGAATGGCATGGTTCAATCCATCACCCCATCTTGATTACCTCATTCACTTATGCAGCAGAATTGACGACCGTCTTACGAAGCAGTGCTGTGAACATGATCCAGCCCTTTGAGCGCAGACTCCTCAACAATGAACCCCATGCCAGATACTATGCATGTTGACCAGCCTGCCTGCACCTGCATGAGGCTGAGAAACATTGACACCAAACTTTGGGGCTATGTCAGTATTGTGGGGGGCAGGGGACACTTTGCCATGGGATACCCTTTAAGGAGGGGTATAGCCAAACCTTAGACCGCATAAGGGTTTGGGCTTGATTGGTCCCTTTCCCCCTCCAAAGTTTGTTAGTATTCATACACCTCCATCGGGATGGCACCAACTGCTAACCCATCCTTGATGCATTACTGACTGCTACATCAGCTCCTTCTCCTGATGAGCCCAGTGGTCCACCAAGAAGCTTTGATCAACTCAGGGGCCTCAGGCAATTTTGTAGACCAGGGGATCCCTACTGTGCCTAAAAATATGCCAGATGTGATGGAAATCACTGATGGATTGTTCCTGGCCTCAAGGCCAGTTACCCACCAGACCAACATCTTCAGATTTATTACCCTCTGGGTGCACCAGGAGGCCATTCAATTTGGGTTGATAAGAAACCCCCACTCTTCAGTCATCATGGGAATGCCCTGAGTCACTGCCTATGACCCCTCTATCAGTTGGCAAAAAGGAACAGTAGACTTTTGTTCCTTCTACTGCCAACAATTCTGACTTCCTGAGGCTAAAGAGAGAACCAGAATCTCTGAAGTTTGTTTCACTGCCCAGGAAACCCTTACTGCAAGGAAATGGACTAATGGGTATTGGGCAATGTCCTCCCCCAACCATTCCAGATGCTGCCACCAACAAATCCCATGACCTTGCAGACATATATGACAAGAGAAATGTGGACACTATGTACCTGCACTTCAAATAGAACTGACATTGACCTTTAGCAGGTTGTAAGATTGTCTTCAGACAGCTTTAGGTCATTTCTGAACCAGAGCTACAGGCCCTTTATGCCTATCTGCTGGAGAATCTGCAGAAGGGGATTTATCTGGCCATCCACCTCTCCAGGAGGGGCCTTGATATTCTTAGTTAAAAAGAAGGGTGGTTCTCTGAGGCCCTTCATTGACTACTGAATCCTCAATGAAGTGACAGTTTGGAACCCTTACCTGCTTCCCCTTATTCAAGAACTTCTAGACTGATAACACGGCACATATTTTTACAAAGTTAGATCTTCACTGGGCTTATAACCCGATGAGAGAAAGAGATGAATGACACTCTGGATCTGGAGGACCTGTTTCAGTGTGATCCGTGGACTCTGAGGCTATGTCTGCACTGGCAAGTTAGGTCAACTTAAGGAAGCTTAAGTCGACCTAACTTAAGCTCTGTCCACACTAGACTTTCATTAGGTCGACTTAAGAAAATTCTTAAATTAACCTAATAAAAGCTTAGGTCGACTTAATAAGAACCACAGGGTATTCGAACTAACCCTGCCTAGGTCGACCTAAGGGAAGTCAACTTTCTTAGGTCAACCTAAGGGAAGTTAGATGGAATTAATAAGTCCCGGTTAAGGGTAACCACTTTGTTAAGTTGACTTAATAAGGTCGCCCTTATTAAGTTGACTTAACAAAGTCGACCTAATTTTTTCTAGTGTAGACATAGCCTGAGGTTGGCAGTGTCCCACCTCTGGAGGGTCTGATCCAGAGTGATTGGTGTACTCTGGGGATGGCAGCATCCTGGCTCTGAATCACCCTCTCCAGGGTGATAGGCAGGCTCTGGGAGCAGTGGGGGTAGAGAGGATATGCTTGGAGAGTGGACAGGGCACAGGGGTGCCTTATTGCCCCCACCTGGAGGCTGAGGGGTGGCACGCTCTGCTGATGGCAGCACTCCAGCTTCATAGAGTTCACTCTGGGAAGAACAGAAGTGCCTGAGCCATGTTGGGCTATCCCAATCTCGCTCCCAGGAATACCCCACAATCCCTGTTAGGATGTAAAATACATTGGTTAACTGTTTAAACAATATAAATTTTAATTGCTTAAACAGTTGTTTTGTTAAATGATATTTTACATCCCTAACTTGATGGTCAACACAATCTGAAAGTCCTACAAAGCTCCCACAATGTTTCTTTGCTGAGTCATTTTTTGTCGGTTCAGGACTCAGACCCTGGTGTCAGGTAGTTGTTGGCAGCTGGCTCTCTGCACTTCAGTACCAACTTATATCTACTCCTGTGAACTCTGCCCAAACCAACACTTTCCCATGTGAAACTACTGGATCTCTTCAGCCCTTGCCCATTTCACCTCAGCCTTGTGTCTTGGCCCTTGGCCCACCAATGGACTTCTGCTCAGAGCTATCAATCTGGGAACTGTCTTTGTTGGGGGCTTGGTGAAAACAGATTGTAAAGGTAGTTGATCTCCTGATGAAAAGGATGCATTTTATATTATTGTGGCCTCCTCACCACACACGAAACAATCATTATCTTTTGCCTTCATAGGTTGCCCACAGAGTATGCGACTAGGGCCCAGTTCATTTCTTGCATTTTGGAGGGAATTTCTGTGCTTCCTGGCCATTGAACTTCATACCTCAATCACTTACCACCCTACAGTCAGGTAGAGTCTATCAATTCCTGAAACAGTATAACAGGATGACTGAGTGTCAGCCATTACCCATGCCAAATTCACCTGCAGGAACTCCATACATGCCACAATCCAGAAGACCCCTTTCTTTGTGCATTATGAGTTCTACTCTCAATATCAAAAACTTGCCTGTGCCCATGGTTGATGACCTCACTTTACATATTCACCAAGTACAACAAGAATTTCAGGCTTCGGTTAAAAGTCTAAGACAGTGCACAAACATCTCTCTGACTGATGCTATTCACCAATCCCCAACTTTGTATTAGGGGATAAGATTTGGCTGTCCACCCAAAACCTGTGGTCTATCCATCCATCTACAAAGAATAATTTAATTCAGTGACCATTACTGCAACTGTCATAAACCCTTAAGACCCATCCTGGGTTCTGTATCTTCCACTTGAAACCTTTAGATGTGGATCCCTTCCCATATTGTACTAGGATGACACCTCTGCTGATTACTGAGTAGGACAAGAAGAATACATGTTTCAGGAGATTTGGGACTGCTGCTGAGTTCTTGGGACAACACCAATATGAGACTGGGAGGAATAAAGCTTGGAGAAGTAGTCATTGAAGCTATAGAATACATCCACACCCCATACCCGTGCCTTCCAATGGGTCTGTCCTGAGAAACCCAACCCAGGTTCTCTTGAAAAGTGCTCTAAAAGGAAGGGGTGCAGTCAGGATTCAGACTAGCTAGGACTAGCTCTTGGCCTGCTCCCTGACTAACTGCCCTGCTAGGCAATCAGTAAAACCAGCTATATTGCCTCAAAACTGATTAGATAGATAGATAGATAGATAGATAGATAGATAGATAGATAGATAG